>VWZK01007214.1:7953-182906 GCA_013396935.1 Baryphthengus martii
GCCCCGCCCCCGCCGCCACCCCGGGCCAGCGCTCCACGGGCGACGCCAGAACCCGGGGACCGCCTGGGAGCCCCGGTTCCCGTACCGGAGACTGCCCAGCTACCCCGTCTGGCGAGCGGGGCGACGAGGACAGGAGGCCGGTGGCCGAGCCCAGCCCCGGGCATGCCGGTCCCCTGGCTGATGGGCGGTTATGCTGAGGGTTGTGGACAGTCTGGCTGGGGAGCACAGAAAGAGGAATGCACCATGAACAGCACCTGTCCAAGATGCTGCCACTGCAACGCACCCAGTTGTGGGGAGAGGGACCCAGCGTAACAGCCCCAGCAAGAAGCACAAAGAGCTGATGAACAAGACCATGATGGGGCAGTTCCATTCGTCTTTGATGGGTGTAATCCCCTCAACTGGTCATGGTCGCCCCATTGCTAGGACCGTAGCTGGCCAAGCAACGGACAGATCACAAGGTGAGCATGGGGCTATGCACCTTCAGTTGCTGAGCAGACCTTGGCTGCACGCTGCTGCTGAGGAAGGGCACAGTTGATGAGGACAAGGGTGCTGCAGGCATGGCCCTGCCATGCACGGACCTTGAGGCAGCTCTGCAGCGAGCCTGCGGCTGAGTGGGGCTGGGAGTGGAGCTGGCGGCTATGCTTGGAGAAGGAAGGGTGTGCATGCTTGTGTGGGGTGTTCTGGCATACCATAGGAAGACAAGTGCTTTGTCTAGCTTGTATTCACTAAAAATTCTCCCTTTTTCCTAATAAAGTAGAAAATACTTCAGTATTACCATCTCCATCATCTTCTTCCTTCCCAGATCCAAATCAGTAAAAGCTTTGTCCTTTTCTAGATTATTTTAAATGTACTGCCTCCATCTAACAAAAGATCTTAAACCATCTCTAGGAATTCTTGCTTTACAAATGCATTTTAGAAAATCTGCATTTCTTTTTAAACCTGTCGGTAACTGACTTTCCTTCTGTAGTCTTCAGCTTGACTTTATCACTTTTCCTCATTTTGTAAATCAATCTTATACTTCTCTCTTCCCGTTTTAAAAATTATTTTCAGTATTGTATATTGCATTTTTGCTCAGACTACTGTTGTAACCACTGAACCACAACAGTCTTAAAAATTATCCTTTTTATGAAAAGTGGCTTTTTAGCCAGCTAACAGAATTCAGAATTTGAGTTTGTTTTCTTCCTCTCTAAAGCTTTCCTCGTCTCTCATTTGTAATTTCCCATTCTTTGGGAAACCCTGATACCCCTGAGGTGGCGGTCCCCTCTCATTGTGGTTCCTTGAAGTAGGGTAGTGAGGAGAAAGTCTTCTGTTTGCCGGTACTGAATGTAGTTGGGAACTTGGAATGTAGTCACTTGGAAACCTCCACTCTCTGCTACAGTTATTATAATCCTTTGTAATATTTTGCATGCCTGCGTCTGTTTCATTCGCTTAAATGCTATCCAGTTACTTTGTTGATAACTAACATATTTTGCATGGCTTTCCCTGTTGATTTTCTTAATCATTCTGCTGCTATTTCACCAATAACTCAACAGTATGTAACTGCACTCTGATTCAGTGATGTGAAGGGACAGAAAAGAATATAACCATTTTCTTCAAATAATTACCCTGGCTATGTACTAATGTTTTCCTTTTGACTGGCCAAGACAAAAGCATCTCTGACTAGAATCTTGGCTTGTTTCTCCTGAACTTTCTGGTTTTACAGCAAGACCCTTCCCTTTTGTACGGGGAGAAAAGGGGCTGCTCTGGAGAAGTCAGTAGTTGTAGGGAGCTGTAAGATGACTAAGCCATTCCCCATAGAGGAACTGCCGTCTTCTCTTTAAGCTGTTTCTGTTTGCCCAGTCTGAGTAAGTTTATAAATGAACTGGGCAAAAGTGTGAGAATGAATGCTGTACCTTTTGGAGAGAGTGGAAAGTCATGCAAAATGTATGGTGTCTTTTGGGTTTGAGAGACAGTGTCTGACCTATTTGATTCTTCAGTTAACGTAAGAACATTGTTATGGAAGACTAGGGTACAACTGTGCCAATACCTTCTCTATGACAGTGGCAGCAGGAAACACCATCCAGGGAGTATGTGTGTTCCTGGCCGCTATGTGCAGTCTGATCCCCTTGTTCTCCCCCAGTAACCACGATCACTGGATTAGAGATGTTAGAAGGTACTGCCCTGCACTCTGCCTTTAATGTCTGCTCATAGACCTGCTGTCCCTGAATTTGCCTAACTCTACTTTGACTCTGCCTCCATAGTCTCCTGTGACAACTAATTCTGGAAGTTCATTACTTTGTGTGTAAAAAAATAACTTTCTTCTATCAGTTTCAAACCAATCTCCTGTTAGTTTAATTGAATGCCTCCTAATACTTGTGCTGTAACTATGGAATAGCAGGTGAGTTATGGTTACTCATTCACCTGACACATTCCCTTCATGATTTTACAAACCTTACCCTTTCTTTGCTCTCATGCTTCTCTCCAAACTCAAGAGTCCCAGTCTATGTAGCCTCTCATTAGGCACCCAGGAAGTGTGAGGGTCTTAATTTCCCTTGAGGAAATGAACATCATAAACATTATTGGGTTCTTAGGCAGTATCATGCTAAACTAATGGATGATAGAAAATGGGCTCAGTGAGCAGGCTTATGTGATGTGTTATGTGAAGCTCACATGAGGCAGGTTATCAAAACCATTTCAGTCAGAAGAATCCCAGGGATGTGCCTTTATTTGCTTACTGTCAGGTCAGTTCTCCAGAAATTGGCCAAGGAACCTAAGTTTTGTGTACAGTACAACAAATATTTTGTGGAACAAATCAATGCTAAATTCCTCAGCAACATCTGCAATGTGACCACTATCACAGATAGAGGAAGCAGTGAACCTTTCGTATAATGGATCTTGTAGTATATCAGAGAAGTATCCAGGTACTGACCATTATATAGCTTTAGTGAATATAGTTTTACCTTAGAGACTGTATCACAAGTTCATCTCAAGCCCTGATTGCTTGGCTAACGGTGCTAAATGCTGTGTGCAACTGAAAATGTTTAAGCTTGACAATAACAGGCAATCTAGTATCAGTCAAGACATTAACACGCTGGAGTGCTGATCCTCAGGCAACAGCAACATCCCATGCCATTAAACAACATCGATTAGACTTTTTACTTTTAATGGTATTCACCATCTTAAGGCATTCAGGGCTCTTTCATCAGTGGCCAGACCATAGTCCTAACACTGCCAACTGTTAGTGAACAACTGACAAGAAGAAGGGGGAGAGAAGGGACTGCACTGTACAAATTGCCACGAGTTTAATCTTTTCACATGCTGTTGTGAGCCACCAAATATATTTTCTATATTATCCTATATGCTGGTGAAGAATTGGAAATACCTGTGACCTAGCAACTACTAAGATCTTTCAGACAAGGAGTTTTTCTCTTGCAGATCTTTGCCATGCATAGCTGCAGCCTATGTTTTATGTTACACAGGGAATTAACCAACAGTAACACTGGTCTCTTCTAGGTTTAAAATATGTGAAAAATAGGCTTTCACAAAAAGGAGAAAGAAACCAACAGTAATGATTCTGAGCTACTACACAGTCCTCAATGTGACTCTCCCTCCCTCTCTCTGGTTCTGAAGGCATTGCTTTTATGAAGGTCACCAACACACTTCTTAGTACCAGGCTGTATCTTTATCCTTACTCGGGATACCGCTGTATAGAGGAGCTGAACAGAAAAGTCTCTACTCCTCTGCCCCTACCCCTCAAAATTCATACTGAGTTTCCACATCTTACCTTTAATTTCTCAAAAAGAAAATGAGACAATAAAAGATCTTTACCGACAACTTCGCTTCTCTGCCTTCATAGCTGCTTTTGATAAAAAGCAGCTTTCCCACCCTGTTGTTTAGAGTTTTCATCCAAGTCTGTGAACCTGAAATCCACTGTGGGGATTCCAGTCCCCTCCCAGCAGCTGTTACTCCAAGAAAGCTTAGAAATTCACCAGAGAGTCTGAAAAACCCATCAGCACTGGGAATCCACAACTAAGATTTCACCCCAGAAAGAAATGCTGGCTGAACTGCTTTGCTTCTTTTCTAGGCATTGCAGTGGAATCACTGACAAGCAACGGGGGAAGAAAGTGTTCAAGAGGTTCCTGTGCTTCCTCTGCTTTAAACATCGCTCTGAGTTTGAGCAGGAGAATGACAATTACTGTCAGGGATTCTCAGGGACTGGGTTTATAGCACAACTAAGCACTGAGAACTCACTCCTGCAGATACAGACAAATTGGCTCTGACTACCTTACCCTTACTGCAGTAGCACTGCAGCCAACAGAACTATGCATGCAAATGCTGAGACATCAGGCAGACCTCTAGTATTAGGTATCCTGCTTTTTTTTTTTTAATAGGGGACAGGCTTGTTAAGAAACACATGGCAAAACTGAAGGAAAATTATCTTGCCAAGCCTCGTGTTACGCTATTTGTATAAATCTTGATATGAACAAGCAGAAGGAATTTGTTTGTACTTTCTGGAATTCATACCTTTTATTGTTGTCATCATCTGATCGTTCCAGCTCTGTATCTGCAAATCTGGTTCTGCTGCCCTGCTGAGGACTGCTAAGGAGAGCTCCAACATACTGAGTTTGTAAGCTTGCTCCCTTCTTTACAGTATGTCTTCTCTGGTTGTGTCTTCTAGTGGGGTAATGGTGATGACACTGCAAACCCCATTCCTCAAAAAAAATTGAGCAGATTCTTAGTTTTGGTAAACTGTCAGAGACCACCCCATTGTTGGAGCTCTGATAATTGATATGAACAGAAGATAAACACATTTGGGTCTTTTATTCCCTCAGGTAACAAACCTTCTTACAGTTCTCCATTGCAAACTTTCAGAAGTCATGGGCCATTCTTTGCCACAGCTTTCATAATTAAGGAAAACTGTGGAAGTCACCATAGAAGGACAAATGAAAGCAAAGCCCAGGTACACCAAGCACAGGGAAACAAGTAAAAGATCTAAGAATGGCTTAAGCATTTACAGTGAATTTCTGGAAAGACTGTTTGCAGTCCAGCTGCTCAAAATACTTGAGTCTCAACTGTAAAAGTGTGAGGACTTACTAAATATTCTTGAATAATCCTCTCTGTAGATTTGGCTGTCACTAAGTTTTTCCTGCGTGCAGATTTTGGTCCAGTAGCCCCCATATTTTATTTATAACCTGGGTCATATGCTGCTTACATAACTTTTTGTCTAGTCATTTTAAACATCTTTGTACAGTATTCAGATAACAAGAGCGAATCTTACACCTATTATTATATTTGCAATTTCCCTTGGGTATAAGCGAAGTCTATATAATTCAGAGTCTATGAAATATTTCAAATTTATTGCATTCCATAGCTATTAATAAGTTGAGGCATTAGAGTTGTCTATTAACAGTGAGTCTGAAGCTTATTTCTTAGTATTTCTGAAAAGTAAAAATAAATCTGTAAGACACACAAATACCACACTTGAAAAAAAACAGCATACTGGTAATATGCTTGAAAAGAGACAGTTTATAAGGATGTTTTATAAGTGGAGTCTCTCTTCAGGAACAGAGAATCAAATAACTTCCATTACTGAAATGATTCGGAATTACGTGTTAGAATTCTAAGGCCAAGGGCAAATATTCAAAAAACAGAGTCTAAATTAAGACTGAAAGGCTAAGATTCTCAGAACTGCTCTTTGGTGTCTCTATTTGGGCAATTACATTAAAAAACTCTGAAGATGCCTCATATGAGTGTTCAGTAAGTGAACTTCAGAAAGTACATAGAGAAAATTAGGTTCATTAAGACCTTTTCATAGAGTCATAGAATTGTTTAGGTTGGAAAAGACCTTTAAAATGATCAAGTCCAACTGTTAACCCAGCACTGCCAAGTCAACCACTAATCCGTGTCCCTCAGCACCACATCTGTATGTCTTTTAAATATCTCCAGGGATGGCAATTCCATCGCTTCCCTGGGCAGCCTGTTCCAATGCTTGACAACCCTTTCTGTGAAGAATTTTTTTCCCAATATCCAATCTAAACCTCCCCTGGCACAACTGAGGCCATTTCTTATCGCTTCTTACTTTGGAGAAGGGAACCGACCCCACCTTGCTACAGCCTCCTTACAGGTAGCTGTAGCGAGCGGTAAGGTCTCTCCAGAGCCTCCTTTTCTCCAGGCTACACATCCCCAGTTCCCTCAGCCACTTCTCAGAAATCTTATTCTCTAGACCCTTCACCAGCTTTGTTATCCTTCTCTGGACACTTCAGCACCTCAATGTCCTTCTTGTAGTGAGGGGCCCAAAACTGAACCCAGTATTCGAGGTGCAGCCTCACCAGTGCCAAGTACAGGGTGACAATCACTTCCCTGGTCCTGCTGGGCACACTGGTTCTGATACAAGTCAGGATGCTGTTGGCCTTCTTGGCCACCTGGGCACACTGCTGGCTCATGTTCAGCCGGCTGTCCACCAGCACCCCCAGATCCTTTTCTGCTGGGCAGATTTCCCGCCACTCTTCCCCAAGCCCCTATCGTTGCATGGGGTTGTTGTGACTTTTCAATGTCTTTAATTATTTATTTACTTATGTTCTAAGTAAGGATAAAGATTTCACTGCCTGATTTGAAGCTACTGCTGTTTTAAATTCCTAGCTTCACCTTTCTGTAGTGAGATTACCCTTTCATTCATGTGTAGCATTTTCTTCACATGTGAAAATTTAAAATACTTGCTTCTACATCATTTCATACCTCCTTAGCCCTTCTGAAAATTATGTCAACCAAATCTAAATCATCAAAGGCTTCCTATTTCACAGGACATACAGCTATGATCTTTGCTTTGGAGTATTGGGGTAGTCACCAGGGTAGTCCTGCCAGGTTATGGAGAACAGACGTGACCTGCCAAAAATGCTGATAAGCATAGTGCTTTTTTATTCGTGGTACCTTTTTATTCACATGATTCTTCTTAAGCAATCTGAGAAGAGTGGTGCAGGCAAAAAGAAAGCAGCCAGCCTGTATGCAATATATACCACGAGACAAAGAACATTAGTTCAATACTAAATTCTGCCCTCAACTGGCCTTCCAGCCTGACTTTACTAGCAATTCCTTCCAAGAGTAGTCTGTTTTATTTTCCTTTTTTTTTTTTTAATCTTACGAACACCATTTAAGCATATAGATCACAGTCTTTACTCCATCCCCTATTACACACAGAGCAGTCTGCCTCCTCCCCCCTCACTTTAGATGAGCAGCATGGGCATAAAGCTGACAGCTATTGCATGTTCAGGAACTTTTCCTGACTGGAGCTATATTTGAGTGCTTTGATGATCAGGACCCCGGCCACCTTTGACAGGTTGCAAATTCAAATCCTACTTCTGTCTACTGGGCAAATATTAAGCAGCAACCTCAAACCTCCCGAGGTAAGCTTAACACAAATGGCTCCAGTTGCAACTGCGTGATGGTACAGAACTGCATCAGCTTACTCAAGTCTTATTCCAAGGGGGAATACAAACAGCTCCACTTGAGGTCGGCTACGCCTAGCTCAATACAAACCTTGAATTCACAGAGAGCTGGAGAGGAACTGTTCCTGACATTGCACTGCTGCTTGAATATATTCACAAATGTGGCACCCCTGCTAGGCCTAATGCTGATAATTAGAACACATGTAACTGCTGAAAATTAATAACCATTAGGCTGCATTTACAAGAAAGACTGTTGCAGCTTCACTGAGGACCAGACTGGGTATCTGTTGAAACTAAAATTCCTATTACATGATAGTGACATGTCCCAGTCCACAAGACAAACCATCAGTTTAGAGTGACAGGCAAGGATTTCTCTCACATTGCAGAATGCTGTCTCATGCTCTTCTGAGGACATCTCTTCCTAGTCACAACAGCCTAGTTGGTTCCCATCAGTTCCAGCATTTCAGTAGTATTAACTGCTGCCGCATGGCAATTCCTCTTGAGTCTGCAGAAATTCATCCAATCTCTTTTTGCTGACAGCATAAGCTATGAGATTGCAATGTCATGTGAGCTGTCTTGTCTTCTGGGTTTTGTTTATTCCTTCTGATTTCTTACAATTATTGAAAAGTTCTTAGCCTTTTCTGCTTCTTTACCTTTTCAGGAAGGTCAGTCAACTCCAGTTCTGCATTTAGTATGGAGCTATCTCATCTGCTCCACATTCCACCACTTTGGTGTGGCTATTTGATGACTGGAGAAAGAAATACTCACTGATGTATGGAGTTCTCAAGCTCTTAATCACCGAGCATTTAAAGCATAAATTCTAGTATTTTTCCCTTAATAATAGTGACCTTGCACTGCGTATTACGACATTTCGTCTTGTTCTACCCTTTTATTAAAGGTTCATTTAGTTCTTCTTGTGTAACAATCCAATCCTCTTCCAGTTTTCTTATCAGATTTGTCATGCTCAAACTATGAGATTCCTCAAAGAATTATGTATGTAAAACAGAAATTAAACCAATATGGCATTCTAGAATGAGACCCTGTATCTTCATACAAGCTATGGCCCCTGTGCCGTAACTTCTTTGTCAAAGCTGCTCCTAGCATCACGTAGCATACATGAAATGCCAGAAGAAGTTACTATATTATCCTCCTCCTGCCCTTCCTGATGTGAACATTCTCAGCTGTGGAGGGTCAGAGCTACAGCAGAGCCAGGTGAACAGTTGACTTATTCTGTCCTGCCAAGGATGTGCCACATCCATACAGAGACAATCCCCTTCACGTAAAGGGCTCAGTAGGAATGCTCAAACTTCAAGCTCTTTCTTCAATTAAGCTTTTCAAAATCAAGCAAAGTTTCACCAGCCTTTTGAATTTTATTTTTTTTTATATTTGTGTGACTATTATTCTCAGTGTTTGCTAGGAAGCAATGTACCTTCAGGAAAGAAGTATTTCATGATATCTTGGATTTCTGGAATACTGCTTTTTTATTCTTGTTTAATCCCTTTGCCAGTTTTAGTACAGCCAACGTTCTTTAACAGATGATGAATCAGAGAACCACAACTTCAGATTTTAAATATCTGAAAGTCAGCAGAAGTCCTTGGGAAAAACAAAAATTCTCCTTAAGCTTAAATCATGTACATGACGGCTGACAGCACCTTTGGGAATTAAAAATCTCCACAGTACAAAAGAACAGACAACTTTAACATATATCTGTAAATAAAATATGATCTGTGTCACAGACTTGGTTAAGAGGATTGGGGGACTGAGACTCAGGGACTAATGTGGGCAACAGGAAAAGGAAAATACTTACTTTGTTGGTTGGTTTGTTTGTTTTTGAACAAGCCTTTTATTGAGCTCTTTCTGACACGAAAACCTTGATCCGGAAGCCTTCCAAGCCCAAACCTAAGCCAGAACTCGGCAGAAATTCTGTCGATGGGACTACATCTGGTATGCAGCGTACAGCATTAAGTGCTCATAGATGCACACAAACAACAGCATCTACTTCTCTAGCAGTAATTTAGAGATTTATAGGGAGAACAGCAGTGCTAAGTTACAAAGGCATACTGTAAGCTACAGAAAAATCTAAAGGGAGGACACTCATTTCCCTCACCTGAAGCTTTGGGCTGAGGTTCTGGCCTTCAGCTTGTTCAATGTGTAAATGATACAGAGAAAGACAAACAAAATTCCTTCTCCTCCTCCTCTCATCATCATAACTCTCCTGATCACAGCATTATTAGACATTTTTCAGGCTGCTAATTCAATGCCCACTGGCAGTTCTGTTCTTTTCTCTTCAAGTACATTTTAATAGTATCTCATCTGAAATTCAAGTCTGGTAAATATAATAAATTTGATTGTAATTTAGATTCCCTCATTATTAAATTAGCTTCTTTTCAGAAAGAAAGGAGAAAAAGCTGCAGATTATACCTGACAGCTTTAATACTTTTATAACTATATTAATAAAAGATGTTGTGATTCATCATAGATAATATATCTTGTGAAAAAAATATTCAGGGAGCTGAGAAAATAATGCTAACAGCTTTGCAAAACTACTTACAGTTGAAAATAATCTAGATGACAGGGAAAATGTGACCGATTCTGAAAACTACAAAGTGTTCCAAATTACATTAAATTGTCTCTTGCAGCATCTCTGTTTTTGTGTAAAACAATAGCAGTAATTTCTACTTTCATAACTGCCAAGGTAATATCAAGTATGGAGAAATCAGGCAAGGTATCTTCTGTGAGTAAACACCTTACCATTTTTCTGATTTGCTAGAATGAGAGATGTGGCTGACAGTAAAACTCTTACTTTTGTCTTCATAAGCCCAACACACAGTATTATCACCTACGTGACAGTCGGGTTGTGTATTGTATACTACCAATATTGTAACTCCAGAATTCATAGGAGAAAGCAGAGCAGATGACCTTAATGACACATTAAAGGAGCCGGAGAAACCAGTGGAAATACAAAGTACAACTAATGGCATTCTTGTCCTTTGGCCGAGAACTCAATCACCTGAACCAAACTGAATCACTTCTGTTTATAGACAACCTGGAATTACCTACAGCACGTCTAGGAGAGCAACTTTTTATTTATGCCATTTAGATAGAAAGCTGGAGATAAAAAAAATCAACTGTATCTAGCAATAAAAAAAATAATATTATAATCTTCATACTTCAAGATCTAATATAAAAAATAAACTAAGGGCTAGACTCTATCATCCAGAGTTTCCCCATTCCATTTCATAAGGGAAGAAATCTTTAAAGATCCATTTTGTTTCATTTGCACATCTGTGCAAATTCATAGAATAACAAAATATAGGGCTGGAGAGATCTCAAGAGCTCACTTTATCAAACTACAGCACTGAGGCAGAAAGAAATATGTAAAGAACAGTCCCAAAAGATAGTTACTTAATTTGTCAAGAAAAAAATTTCCCATGAAGTGTATTCTGCAGCCCTTCTACATAGTTTGTTCCACTACTTCCTATATTTGTAGTAAAAAGGATTTTTCTAGCCTGGAAGTTAAGCTAATTCTTGTTTTCCCTAAATAGCCACTGAAGAACAACTGATCACTATTCTTCTTAGTAAAGTCTTTTCCATACTGAGAGATGTCAGTACTTCCCTCCTTTATTTTCCACTGTCTAGACTAAATTGAACTGTGTTTTTTCCTCTTGTCGTACACTGTTACCCTTCACTGAACTCACTTCTGTTTATTTATATATTTTTTAAATTTAATGTCCCAAATTGGATACAGTAAATAAGTTCAGGCCTCTGGAAAGCATCTCATTATGCTTCCTTTACTATGAAAGGTTGGACCAGATGATCTTTCAAGGTGCCTTCCAGCCTGAGCTGTTCTGTCATTTGTAGTGGAGTAGTCAATCTTTCTGTGTCACCGACAGTAGATAGACCTGAGAACTGGCTTTTGGTCACAGGATCACATTTATGGATCTCATTTAGTCTGTAATTTTCTTCAGATCTATGCAGTCACCTCTGCAGTCTTCCTGTCCCATCTGTTTGGAGTTTTTTTTTGGTCTGTCTTGCTTTTGGGCAATTGATTTCTCCTTCATCAGTATAAGAACCTGTATTTATTGCACTTGTTGATTTTAAGCCATGTCTGCAACCTGGGAGGGTCACTTTACCATTCTGATCCCTTTTTCCAGGGTATTTCCACTTTCTTCCAGCTTGACGTAATTTTTAAAATTTATAATCATATAGTCTAGTCGAGTCACTCGTCCCATCAGATTGAAGACAACTGTCCCCAAATTTCTAAGACTTACATTAAATGTCATCTCAGATTGACTGTAAGCCACCAATAACCACTTTTCCAAAACAGTATTTTTTGATCAGTTGCCATCATCCATTCTTACCTTCTAGAGATTTCATTTATGCTGTTTGTTCATCTTTAGTTACATAAAAAAGTAATAGTGTACAAAGCCAGAAGCCTTACTAAAATCTATGAAAGTAATTTTTCCTGCTTCATCTGTATCTACTAGGTGTTTTCGTTTAACCCCAGCCAGCAACTAAGCACCACACAGCCGCTCGCTCGCTCCTACTCCTCACAGGTGGATGGGAAGGAGAATTGGAAAAAAAAAGTAAAAATTGTAGGTTGAGATAAGAACAGTTTAATAACTAAGCTAAACTAAAATATAATAATAACAACACAAAAAATAATAATAGTAATGATGATGATGATGGTAATAGCAATGAAAAGGAATATAATAACAAGAGGAAAAAATAAAACTCAACAAAAAGGACAAGTGATGCACAGTGAAGGTGCTCACCACCTACTGACCGATGCCTGAGCAGTGATCTGCCCCCTCCCAGCCAACTCCTCCCAGTTTATTTACTGAGCCTGACGTTCTATGCTATGGAATATTCCTTGGGCTAGTCTGGGCCAGCTGCCCTGGCCGCGCTCCCTCCCAGCTTCTCGTGCACCTGCTCACTGGCAGAGCATGGGAAACTGAAGAGTCCTTCACTTAGGATAAGCGCTACTTAGCGACAACTAAAACATCAGCGTGTCATCAGCCTTATTCTCACACTATATCCTAAACACAGCTAGGATATCAACTACTAGGAAGAAAATCAGCTTTGTCTCAGCTGAAACCAGGACACTAGGCAAAACAGTGAAGAAGAAAATTAGCTTGGTTTGTCATGCTCTTGGCAGACGCATGTCAGGAAGCTTTTATCACCCTATCATGTTCTAGGCATTCAGAAACAGCTTTTTTAATATTCTGTTCCAGAATCCAGGAATGGAAGCTCATTTGGCTACCTGGCTACCTTGGATTCTCTTCTATGTCTTTTTCTAAAAGCTATTATGTTTTCCTTGTCCAGTCCTCTACTGTCTCCTGTCCTCCATGAGTTTTCAGATACCTGAAATACCTGGAAACATTTCAGTGTTTACTTGGGCTAGTTCCTGAACTACTTCAAAAGGCAGATGGAGGAAACGTAAATGTATCTACCTTACCCAGGTATCTTCTCTTCTCAAAAATTATTTTGTTAAATATCTAAACAGAAGTAGATTTTCTTCTGAATTTCAAAGACTATGTAATGTTTGAGAAGTGTTAGAAATGGCTTGTCTGCATTATGTCCATAGTATTTATTACATATGGCCATCCAAATTAGCCAGATATGTGGTGTGCTGGCTAATAAACAAGTTTACAGCTTTGAATAAAGTTGTTACCAAAGGAAATGCTAATTAAAATGTTTAACATGATCCTTAAAAGGCAAATGCAACCTAGTATTTTTTTTTTATTATACTATGTAATGATCTGGGTTTTTGCTAGTTTGGGCTCAAAACATGATTCAGATCATGACTAAGGATGGCACAGGTTTTTTTTGCAGAAAGGAGAGAATAACTGTGGAATCTAAAACCACTTCTGCAGGACATTAACTATTTATTCCGGCTAAGCTATTTCTAAGGCTATGGGACAAGGATGACAAATAAGGCGGGTTAAGTTTTAGGCTATCGAGCATACACAGAAGTACAAAATATAAATTCTGGACTGAAGTCCAGAATAGTTTTGCCAGTGACTTCAAGCTGACTAAAATCTTTGAGATTGTCTCAAGAGTCTTAGGAAATATAAGGGACTTTCAGTTTGTGTCATTTAGATACAAAGGAACGAGAATAAGGTGCACTAAATAAGGCATAAAGTTGATGGTAGAGGTTCCCACCATGCTTTAGCCATTCCTTTCTTACATCTTCTTGCCCATATTGGACCATAGTCTGTCCTGTCTCTTCCGAATGGAAGTTACAACAAATTAGAATCAGTGGAGTTAAATCTAGGAAAATTTAAAAATTACATGTAAGGTAGATGTAAAACAGTGGATAGGTAGTAGCATAAGACAGACATTAATGGATTTAAAATCAAACATGGATCCTAGAAGTTCAGTAAGGCAGAAATATATTTTTTTATTTAATTTGCAATTATCAACTGGAAACCATCCAAACAATACAATATTTGCATAAAATATGTTACAATACTTTCTGCTTCAGGGATGTTTATAAGTCTAGTAACAAGTTAGTACTTAGGTAGGGATGGTATCACAGCTTCTCCCATGCAACAGCAGTAAGACCTTCCCTCAGCTGCACCTTGAAGTAACACATAGAATCATGGAATGGTAGGGATTGAAATGGACCTCTGGAGGTCGTCGAGTCCAACCTCCCTGCTACAGCAGGATCACCTAGGGCAGGCCACACAGGAACATATCCAGGTCAGTTTTGAAAGTCTCTAAAGAAGAAGACTCCACAATCTCCCTGGGCAGCCTGCTCCTGGCTCCATCGCCCTCACAGGAAAGAAGTTTTTCCTCATGTTGAGGTGGAACTTCCTGTGCACCAGTCTGTGACCACTGCTCCTCGTCCTGTCATAGGGCACCACATCCATGCTACCACCTGTCATCAGGACAACACCCCATAGTCAAACTGTGTCTGACTATCTATCTCCTTTGTTGCCAACTCTGACAGTGTATGTGTCCAGCAAGTTCACTATCCAGATTTGCAAGAGTTCCTTTTCTCTTGCTGCATCTCTGCAGCAACCATAAGCAGTAAATAAAAGCCGATTACAGCGCAGAGATATTTACAGCTAAACTAAAATAATCTCAGTTCCCCTTACAGCCAAAAAGACTGAAACAGATATTTCTTTGGTTGAAATTCATCTGAGCCGCTTTAAACATTTATGTTAGGATGAGACAAAGCATGACGCAGAGATGCACACTTGTCCTCATTGATTCTAACGAGAGCGTAAGGCATTTAATTCAGGTGCAGATATCCATATGTAGACATTTCATTTTAGTCGGATGAATCTTAGCCGTGTCTTACATAGCCTCGCCATTCCGCCCAAAACTCTGTTACACGTGGTTTAGTATCACCAGTCCCCCTTCCTCAGAAATTAAGTTACAGCTGATTTGCTGTGGATCCTAATTAATACTGTAGGGGTACATCTTTTATGTTTGTCATGGTTTAGGGTCAGGGCAGCCCACTAGACATGCACTCGGTTAATGCCCCTCCCTCCTCAAAGAGGAAGAGAAAGGCAATAAGGCAGAGAGACTTACCAATTAGAAAAGGAAACTAGAACAGCTTTAATGAAAATACTAATAAAAATGGAATATATACAAATATATACAAAACCAGCATCGAACCCAAGCTCCCCTGATGGCAATTATGTCACAGTCATCACTGATGCTGTGGAGCAGGCATTGGGAAAGTCCCAGACTGGGCTCAGTAGAAGATGGGAATTGAGTTCAGGAGCTGGATTCTGGTACTGGATTCAGGAACACACAGATCAGGACTGAAGGCAGAATGGACTGAGTCCTCCTTGGATGCCGGCCATTGAAGAAGAAAAGAAGCAGCCAAGCCCTGAGCCGAGAGCTATTGACCTTCGTGATCCCTCAGCTTTATACCAAATATCATGTATATGGGATGGAATCCTTCATTGATCAGTTTGGGGTCAGGTTTGTGGCCTTTTTACTTTCTGCACCCCGCAATGTGGTACATAAGATCTAGCAGTGGCCTGGGTCTGCACACCAGCCCTCGGTACTAACTCCAAACACCAGGTGTTATCACTGCTAGAAGCAGGCACTGCCTGCAAAAACATGCTGCTAACTTCAGAAAGTGAAGTTAGAAGAACTTAACTAAAACATAACATCATCAAACAGAATTAGTTCTGTTCTTACTCAAACCAGGACAATGCTGCGTGAAAGAGAGAGAGGTGTCAGGGACCAGAACCAGCACCGTACAGGTGTCCTGGCTGCTCCAATACAGACCCAATACAGAGAGCCTATACCTAAGCTGCAGGAACACGAGACCCATCAACACTGTGAATGACATCTGAACAGGAGACTCCCCTACACCAGTCTGTCTATCATGACTTTTTTGCTCTTGGTATAGCTTATGCCTCTTTAGACACAAGTAGTTCGGATATTTCAGAGTACAGACTCCCTCAAGCTCCCTCAAGACCCTTCGCTGTTCAGAAGAAGGTCCTCTAATGAACTGGAAATCCTCTCTGGGTGTACTTGGCCAGCAGCTGCCTGAATGGTGCCAAGTGGGGACCATTCCCCAAATAGCAGCTTTGTCCACAGTTTCTTCAGGGATTTTTATTGGAGCCATTATTATTATGCCTTTGTGAGTGACTCCAACAGCCCCTTTTGATGTAGCTACAAAGAAACCCCTCACTAGCAAATATACCAAGACTGCCCACAATATTTACACAAATAGTCGAGCCATTTTTCAGCTCTGTAAGAGCCAAACGCAGACATCAATGGAAACAGACTCTGCTGACCACACTGAACTTTGTATTAGGACTTTCAACTTTTTTTTTGTGAAAGGATTGCAGAACCTTTTATAGTGAAAGTATGTATGTGTCTACCACACACTCATGCTATTAGCTTAGATCAGACCCTGTAATAATTTTAGTTACTAAACACATGTATTTGGAAAATAATCATGCCTTCCCCTGCTTATACAAAAATAGGTGCAATCAAAGATCATAAATAGTATTCTGAGCAAAAGAAGTAAACACTACTTAAAATAATGGAATACATTACAGAAAACAGTAATTTAGAGTTTTATAATTCCTTTTTCAAAGAAATAATTATATACACTTCACCACCTTGAGCAGTATTAAAGATGTTATAATTTAAGACAACTTTCATTAATAAATCACAGTAGTACTACAAAGTGTTATTAATAGTAGCTTTAGACAGCGGTCTGGGAAAAGTAGCAAGAAAGAAGGTATACAATGCTGCTTCTACTTCAACATTGCCAGAAAACATATATTTAAAAAATATTTTACAGGTTAAAATACTGATAATTCTATAATTGTTTCTTTAGTAATACCGTGAAGTAATGTCTTTGCCTTCTTTATTGTATTTTTTGAACTACATAACAATAATTATTTAAAATTATATATATATTTAAAAATATATAGTCTGAGTCCCTAATAAATCCTTCTGGTTTTTCAAGTAGCACAGATAAAATTAACTTTGCTAATCTTGACTTGTTTTATTGTACCCTTATGTACAATTTCTATCCCTCTTTTTAAGTAAAGAATCCATACAGTGGAAAGTGTTAGGCAACCTTAACTATAGTTATTGCTGCCAACTCTTCCTATAAAACTTAGGGTGAAATACTGGTATAATTAAAATTGATGGTAATGCTCACACTGATTTCAGAGCATGGAAGAAAAGAGAAGAAACGTTCCCTGAAATACAGTAATGTTCCCACAATAAAATTTTATATTTACACGAGAAGGACTACTAATAAGATTTCAGGAAATCCTACAATTATTATAGGTAAAATACATATGTAAATGTATATATATTTATGCATACAAAGATCCAGGTAAAAAAAAAGTAGAAATTGTAGGATTTCACTTAGATAAGGGTCTGTATCTTTAATCAGTGCTAGCAACACTACAGAAGAATGTTTGGAAGGGAAGAAAAATGAAGTATAACTTATTCAGCTGTAACCATGAGGAAAATATTAACCACTAAAGCACGTAATGTAATTCCATTACTTAAAATGTTTTCAGGGGACCTGTATTATTGTTGCAAAAGTGCCATGGGATCTTATCATTAAAAGATAAAACAGCAGTTGAACCACAGTTCTCATCTAATACCCAGAAAGCCCCCAGTCTTCAAAGATTTATGTATACAGTTAATTTTATGCTTTACGAGTAGTCTTGCTTCAGACCACGGAACTTTTCAAAATGCTTAAAATGAGCCATAATATAGGTAACTCATCACAGAATTGAGACCTACAGCATAACTCAGAGAGCTATAACAAATATACTTCTCAAATTAAAAAAAAACGCATGTTCATAAGAGAGTATCAGTTTTGACCTGCACTTTATTCACGTAAAAGCAATATTTCAACAGTCTGCATATCATTTCTTTTATAAAGTAAATATTTATCATAAATAGATCACTGCCAACTTAGAAACTGTATTTTAAGATCCTTCCAATTATATTACTGGTATCTTCAATTCTCGAATTTATTTTTGTAAAAAGAAGAATTTTGCTTTCAATGGTTTTCTCTGATTTTTCAATTTGACTTAAAAAACTAATTCTTCTGAAGTTTGAGGGAACTTGCTACATAGCAAGGTGTTTCTCAACTAACTACAAAGGAACAGTGTGGGAAGACAGTGCGTTGGAAAGGTCAATATAAATTAATGCTATGAGAGGTATTTGGGGACACATATCTTAGATAAATTTTAATTCTTTTCTTTTTAAATGGACTCTATAATGATAAGCTTTCAAGCAACTTTAGCAAGTTGAAAATATTTGAAGATAAGCTGTATTTATGGCCCAGCTCCTAAATGCAAAGATTGCTGTGAACTTTTATTTATGAGCTGAACGGTGTTATCTAGAAAAAAAAAGTTCACATTTATTTTCAGTCTTACTAGTGGATGAATGTTGACTGTCTGGTAATTAGTTCCATTTCCATCATTTCCAAAGCCTATGAAGTAAGTAAACTTTCTGTAAACTAACAGCACATTGATATCTTAAAGCTTCTTCATCAGAATAAGGTATTTCAGCTTCCTTGAAACTCATCTCCCATCTGTTTGTTTGGGTTTTTTCTCTTGTGGAATGGGGATGGGTAAAAACCACAGAAACATTCAAGGTCAGGTTGAATGGGGCTCTGAGCAACCTGATGTAATTGAAGATGTGCCTGCTCACTGCACAGAGGTTGGATTAGATGACCTCTAAAGGTCCCTTCCAACTCAAACTATTCTATGAGTCTATGAATAACAGTCTCTCTAATATACAAACCAGCTTTGGAAATCCCTGAAGTAAAACTTCCAGCCTTCACCTTGGTACAGGACCTTTGAGACTCTGCAGAGCGATCAAGGTATCAGCAGATCAACTTTAAAGACTGTCCGGTTTCATCCAATCACTCTGTCGTTTTCAAAGTGCAGCAGGATTATTTTGTTTTATCACTTTTAACAAAACTTGTCCTCTTTGTGCTTACATCCTCTTCTGCTTCAGAGTGTTTTCCTCATAATCATAGGCAGACAGATTGCTTTCATGTCTGTTAAAGATACAAGTGATATTCTTAAGAGGACCAATGCAATTTTGAAGGGACTAAGGAAGGCCTGGCTTTGTGAGACCTTCCATTTCAGTCTTCTGCCTGACTTTGGGCAGAATTCAACCCATGGTCCAGTTCTTCAGCCATAAAACCAAGCAGTGATATTTCCTGTGTCTCAATTAGCTTGTCTGTTCAGCTCACACAGACGTCTGAAATTTTGTTAGCACGGTGCCTAGCCTACTCAAATCTCATTTTTGGTTGGAGCTTACTGTCAAATGTACATACAGTAAATAAGTCAGACCACCCTCATGCTACTTCTTGTGAAATGGCGTCAGGTATATAAAAGGTGGCTTGCCAGCCCCTCCCTCGATTCACAAATGGCTCGTTGTCGTTTTCCCCAATCCAATTTACGCGGCATTTGAAGTCCTGAAAAACAGACGAGCGTGATGGGTGGCCCTCAGACTGGATGACTGAATCCATCTCTCAACTCTTATTCTATCTAAACTAGTAAGAAAGGGTTTAGATTGAATGTAACAGGAGTTAATTTAAGCTGTTACAAGAGTAAATGAATGTTGGCACTAAGCCTAATGCTCTTGAGGGGATTGGAGTTCTAGCAGAGAGTGAATCCCTGCTGGAACTGGGCCTAACGCTCTGTAAAGACACCAAGACATGGAAGTGGACCTTCAGGCATGCAGAGCTCGAGGTTTACTTGGCATTTTTAATTTTCCTTTTGACTCTGTTACAAAACTTGGAAGAAATGAAGCTTCTGCCAAACACGATTTCCTAAGAATCACAGGAGTCACAAGGGTTTTATTTCATGCTAGTGTGTTTTTGTCTTTTGATGTGACTTCCCATTATGTTCATTATGTCTAATAAGAAGTGACTACATTTAAGCATTGTTATATAACAGTTCAGTGGAACATTGAATCTTACATTCTTAAACATTTAAGAAAATATTTTGACTTCTCATTTGTCTTTTTAAATTTTCAGCAATGCAAACATCTCTAGTACAAAGTTTGAAGTCAACGTGTAGAAAGAACTAGTTAAAAAAGCAAGTATGTCAGCCTGCTAAATTTCTACATACAAGAGCTGAGGAAGAGCCAACTGAACAGGATGGGAAACTAACATTTCAGTGCCACGGGGCATAGTAGTTGATGACGTTTGTCACCACATAGCTCAATTTTTCTGATGAAACTCCTGTTATAATAACCAGACCGTCGGTGTCATTCTATAGACTCCAGCAATCTTTGCTTTCTGTCATAAACTACCCTGCAGTGATACTGCCATGAGGTGAAACAGGATGATGTCTTAATAGCCAAGGGTTTTCTTGCTACTTGGGTGTATGTTCAAGTACCCACAAATCCACCAGCCTGGTTACAGCAGCACAGGTGTGAACCACGTTAGTGCAGCGGTAGCTTTGCGCTCCAGGACACTGCACACAGGGTGAATTTACTGCAGGGACAGAAGGGGTAGCTAAGGACACTTAACTTCCTCATCAGCATTGCGTGCTTGCAGTCATATGAGAATAGCCCTCCATGCACACTGCAGTTGTATCTGCTTCAGTTGGAAATGTCATCTGAGGAAAGACGAATGACCTACTTATTCTTACTCAGAACAACCCTGAAAATGCCCGGCAGGGTGCTGAACTAAACCTGCTTACCTGTGCTGTGGTCGTGTGTTCAACGTCAAGGGATCTGGCGTTCAGAATTCACATCTTTCAGACATCCTTTACAATGTTTCTGGGATGTTGCCAGCATTCATGAAGTGCTTGTCATTAGCTGACACAGAAAAGGGAAGTACTCTTTATGTGCTTGTGCAAATACTCTGTGACAAAATATAAAACTGGGATGGAAAATATTTTGTCTGTTTAAATGGAAGTTGAAACAGGGGACAGGAATTTGCCGCAAATTTTACATCTCTACAGCATAAGTGGGATTTTGCAGTGCGTGTTTGTGTATGACGACAGAGGGATTTTGCTGCTATGTTTTACAGTATCTGGGGATTAGAAAGGATTTTCCTGTATGAGTTACTTTCTAAGTCTCTGGGGATAGGAATAAGATTTTGCAGTGTACATTAGTCTGTGGAAATGGAAACCATTCACCCTGCATGTCACACTCCTGGGTGATTTTGCAAAGAGCAGTCATTTGTGTTCCCCAGAGAAGGTGTTTTTGAAGGGTTTGTATCCTGCTAAGGACTCAGGCGACACATTCCTGAAGATGTCCTAAGCACTGCACAGAGTGACACTCAACAACACAAGCTAATGGAAGACTGGATAAATTCTGAGATGCCATTATTCAGATGACTGAAATTAACATCTATGAAACTGAATTCATGACTCCAAAGTCAGTTTAGGGAAGGAGAGTGATCTAAAATTACTTTAGTGGCACTGATGGATGGTCACCATTTGTCAGTGGATAGAAGGGGAGGCATTTTCATGTGTCAGAGTCTGCCTCACAGAGTTTGTAATGTTGACAACACAGTAATGTCTGTCATATTAGAAAGAGGAGAAAGTTTGCTAAAATGGACCGAGTACTTTCTGGAGGCCTTTAACCAAAGACTGAAGTAACGCGAAATTGCATGCAGCAGTTCTCTTCCCAGTCTTTTCCCACATTCACATGAAGTGACGAGGTGAGCTACTCTGAAAACATGGATACAGGCGCTGCCAACCTACAAATGATATTTAGCTTTCTCTCCACTTTATTTCATGTGACCATATCATTAATTCCCAGATGGCCCAATGTTTGAACATGATCAACTAACACTTGACTGTCATCAACTAACTCAATCTAATCAAGGCCTAGAAAGCTTTATTAAAACTATGGCAGTGGACAAAAAAAGTACTTTGAAGCATTCACAATGAATAGTTGTCTTTGACACAAGTGGTTACTGCTGGTCAAGTCAATCTGTAAGGCTTTTCAGTTAACCACCTCTGCCATGACAGTTTCTGTAAACAGTATCTTACATCATCTGTATTTCATGAGAAACTCTACTCTACCCTAGAAAAGGATGTTTTAAACTTATTTGTGCTTTTGTTATTTCTCCTCTGGAACATACACAGCGCAATGCATCCATAAACGACACCTCCAACACTTAGAAAATCCTAACTGCACAGCGCGTGGCACCAGGTCAACCCGGCTAGTGCAAGCTCGGCACACTGGGCTTCCCACAGGGTTTCACACCCAGTGATGACCCATTGCTCTTCACGTACTCAGCAGCGGCTCAAAGCTCTGGAAGAGTCACATCAGTGAGTAACGTGAGGCTGAGCTCTGCGAGAGACACACGGAGGTGGCAAGGGGCACCCTCGGACCGTTATTCGCTCCCTACCCACCAGGCAAGGCCTTCGGTGCTCGCTTGCCTAAAAGGCAAAAAGCCTGACCCCTGCCACTCCCTTCCCTCTCCACCAGGAACCGGCCGGGAGAGCTCGACCCCGGCCAGGTCCTCTCCCCGTCCCGGGGAAGGGCCAGGGGCAGCTACAGTCCCGAGGGTCCTGGGGCGGCCCCTCCACTTGAGCTGTTTTCAGCGAAACACTGGAAGCGGGGGCCCTGCCGCCTTCCCTCACCCCTGAAGGGGGGAATACCCGGCCCGGTGTGCGGGAGCCGGGCGCGGCCCTGCGCCGCAGGTAAGTGCTGTGAAACCCTGCACACCTCTGCCTGCGTTACCTCTCTGCCAGCTCTGTCCCCTGCGGTTTGGTGGGTGGCTTCCCTGCCGCTCACAGAGCGGGGCCAGCACACTGCGCTTTCTCAGGGGAACAGCAGTATCCCAACGGGACGTAGCCGCCCCCACCCCACCGGCCGGGCGGGCGGGCAGCGAGCGGCCCCAGGCTGCGCATGNGGGTGCGGAGGAGCGGCCTGCGGGCTGGTCAGGGTCTATGGTGTCACCTGAACGCCGTGAGGCAGGAGCTGGCTGTGGGAACCCTCAGCGCTTAGGTCGTCCCGCTGGTCATACGCGGCCCCGGCCCCTTTGGCAGCAACTGGGGTCAGCAGTGTGTCACTTAAACTCCTCCTATCTCACCGCCTGGGCGGGAGCTTGGCCGTTTTCTGCAGTGGAAGAAGGCAAGGTTTGCCTTGGCACCGAGCGGTTTCCCCCTTTGCTTGACAGCAAACCTGGTGGTGCCACCTGATGAACCTGTGTGGTTTGCAGAAGAACATGGCCTGTACTGAGCTCCTTGTCTTGTTGGTAACTGTCAGGGCTTCTCTTCCTTCCAGGATGCCTGCTCCACCCATCAGGTGCTGTTACAAGTCATGCACCTTTTTTTTCCCCTTAAAAAAGAGAATTTCACCGAAACACTGCTTCTACAGCTCATGCTTTGAAATGCATCACATAGTAGAGTGATGTCCTCATAATGTGTTGAAAATGTGTGCTATGGATGATAAAATGTGGTTTGCCTTTGAGCATCAGCGTGCACTCAGGAAGTTATGTTCAAGGACAGATAGTCGTTATTTACCAAATAATGTTTGCGTGTTCCAAAATACAATTATACTTCCCAACTTTATTGTTTGCGTCGAGGTAGTAAACTTTCCTGTTCCTCCTTCATAGAAGAAGTTACTGTCAATTAGAGTTGGTTAGGTATTTCAAGACTGGAAGACCTAAATGTTTTTTAGGCAGGAGGATTTGGGTGGAATTAGGGGGAGGAGTTCAGTGTATGCTTGCAATGCTGTTCATCTGCTTATATCTAGGAAGTTTTGGAAGTGTTTGATAGTTTGTATGCTTCAATGTCTTGTCTCTTAACCAATACTGAACAGGCTCAACTGCAGGCAGATAAACACCAACCTTTATTCTTGAGTCAAGAACAAAGAATGATTTATTATATTTTATATTGCGTTCTTAATTGTGGAGCATTTCTAAGGTGCGTCTTCTTAGGAAATTCCATTTGTTTTAAATGAGCATGTTTCTAAATAGATTAACTATTAGGCCTCACTCCTTGGACAACACATGTTGAAACTTTGGTTTTCTGTATACAGCTGCTAATGAGGAAGATATTCATTATTCTACTAGAAGTCCTGCTGGAGATGTATCTCCTCGTTGAAAAGAGTCAACGGAATCCGATTTTACGATTAGTTATTTGACATTTTTCAGTAGCATTGCATTATGATTAAAAGGCCCTGTAGTTAAGACCAGCTTCGTGTATGTGCGGAACGCTTGCGTGAGTAGAGATGTATGTAGGTATATATAAAAAGTGTTGAGCTCAGGAAGTAATTGCTTTTAAAGGGTGTTGAGTGAAGTGATCTACTTGTGTTGCTGATGTGTTCATGGTGTAGCTTCCATGTAATGCATGGACCTTCAAGTACACTTTTTAATTCTCTGAGGGAACTCCAGAAGTCTACAGCCTATTCATTTATTTTTGGAGGCAATAAATTGGTGTACTCTGCAAATATTAACTAGTTTATTCAATTTAAACTTTTCAGTTTTACAGTAAAACGACTGTTGGAGATACGGTTGTAGTTACAGGCAAAAGTTCTCCACGTGTCTTGTAATCTCTGTTGCTGCAATTAATAAATCGAGCATTTTAAAACTACCTGCAAACTGGCCATGAAGAGCATAACACTAAGGCCAATAAACTGAAAGTGGAACTGGATTGTAAAAGTTGTGAGAAACAGAGTAATAGAACCAAAGTAGCACGCCGCACGTCTTTTAAGTACTTTAGATGCTACTTGTAGCTTCTTACTGACAGACATAGGAAATACTCAAAAGCAAAATGGAACGTTGAAACAAGGATATCACCTTTATTTTATGTTTTGAAGCAATCATTTTTTAGTTCAGGGTTCGTGAAATCCTGTTAAATGGAGATACTTTTCACACTGTAACAGTGGATAACTTTACTTTCCATTATTACTCCTTTTTGTTATAACTGACCTTAAGCAGCCTTGCTTGTGTTTGTGCTGGCAAACAATTCTGAACTGTTTGTTGGTGTTGCAGTAAAATGTGTGCTAAAAAATGTTTGCAGCATAGATATGTGAAATATTATAGGTTAAGGCAAGTATTTGAAATTAGCCAGTATAATTTTCATTGTCATTGTGATAATAAAGAAATATGTAGTGGAAATGTTTATACTTCTATGTTGTCAACCAGGCCTAGCATTTACTTTGGAGAATGCGGTGAGATTATTCTACAGTGCTTCCCAGTTTTTCATTGTAATGTAGTCTTTACTGTTGAATAAGAATGAATTTCTGCCAAGTGGATGGTAATTATTTAAAATACTTAACAAAGTGAAGCTGACAAAGTGTCAATGTTTCTCCATGCCGCAAAGACCCAACATATTATGATTTTATGTTTAGTTTTGTGATTTTTTAATTTTTTTTTTCAGGAACATTGCTTTATATTTTAAAAGTCCTATTGTTAAGATCAATTTTATATATGTGTGCAGCTCTGGTTGTAAGCATGATTGGAGCCACTGAGTAAATTCTTATCCTAAGCAAGACATAACAACCATTATTAGCTCTGTTACAGAATCAAACTCTTCAGTTTAAGTTGTTGGAGTTGATAACTCTTTAAATTTTCCTTTAGTCTCAATAAAAATAGTCTCTATACTAACGAGAAATTTTTCAGCTATACCTTGTTCTATAAAACTTCAGAGATATAATTCACTGTTGAAGCTGGTAAGCAGCACTTCAAAGCTGAAGTTTGTAAATTCAATATTTATTCTTCTTTTCTTCTAAAGCTTTTCATTATTTTAAAATCAAAGACTGATAACTTTTGGCACCTAGTTTCTTAAATCGCTATTTAATTCCAGTCGTTACATGCTGCTGTAGTGGGTTTAATCCTGCTCATATTGGTTGTGGGCACTTCTGCTCAGAGTGGATGAAATCCAGTCCTTGCACGGTCAAAGGTCCTGCAGGGTCAGTTAATCTGTTTTCCTTTTGGGAGTTTTATGGATAGTGTCTGTTTTATTTTGCAATGGCTTATGTTTGGTTTCTATGTTCTAATACAATTGTTGTTTATTCTAGCAATTAGTTTTCAGTTTGGAGGGTTTTTTAAACTATTTTTTCTCCCCAGTTTTTTATCTGCATTTTCACTGACACCTGTTCTGAGAGCTTACATTAAGTGAGTAGTATATTAATAATAAAACTTTCTATATTTAATGTAAGATTACCTCATGTGTAGTCTTTCATACTGTCTCCTTGGAGCTTCAGTAAATGGTTTGTGAAGTTATTTTCATTCTCTGTCTTCATTTGCTGACCTGCCATTTAGAAACATACAACGAATATGTGTTGAAATAGGGCCTTAGTACTGATTGTAAATCTATACTGTACAAAGATTTTTTTTTTAATAGCAAAAATAACATTATTTAAAAAGTCTTTTTACAGATACCAGGTTTTAGTTCTATCTGCACTTGTTATTTACCAGTGAAGTTACATTGACAATATGTCAGACCATATAATAACCTGTGGTGGGAAAGGCTAGATCAAATTTTTTAAAATGAAATGAGATAGTCAGCTTGTGTAAAGGGAGGTGGAGGAGGAATGAACTTTTGTTCTGCCAGTGTAATGTAGAACAGGGATATATGTTGAATTTCACTAAAAGTACGTTTTCTATTATCCTAACCAACACAGTCAGGTCTAAAAGGTACACACTGGACTACACACTACTGTGGTACTACACAGACTGCTTTTGCCTCTTTAGTGATGTAATTCAAAGGACACAATGGTATAAGATTTGTGAACTTGATCAGACATAATATTGTTTACAGTGCCGTTATTATCTCAGAGCTTGCAGTTTGCGGTACTAATGTGGCATTATATGGCCTAAAGCTGTCTGAATTCTTTGGTAAAAATGTGCTGTTTATCACATGGCAGCTTTGCATTCAGCTAGGCTACCTCTCTCAGAGTCAAGAATCGAGTGATTGAGAAAGAGCATGCAAGTGAAATTTGGAATGGCAGACATTGGGAGGCTGTAGCATTTTGTGAGAGGCAATGACTCCTGCCTTTCCACTCCCAACTAAATCTGGAACTTGATGGGACTGCAGCATCAGTCTCATACGCGCACAAACTGCAGATTGTAAGAAAACTCTGAGAAGCAGTAGGCTGCCAGAGGCAACATTTCCTTCCCCTGCTGAGTTTTTTATGGACATGTTTAGTCACTAGCTTCAGAAAGAGGAATATAATTTGATTCACCCTTGAAAAGTTGCTGTGCCTGCTGAGCATCAGATTTTGTGCTGAGTTTAAGTTAAGTTACTGATTTCCAAATGAGACTGGAGTTGTTACTAGCACATATATGAAGTTATATGTGTGCAAGGTCTTGTCTTGCGGATAAATGTGGTTTTGCTGCAGGATTCTTTTACTAGGGTTGTGGAGACATTAGTTGGTACTTAAGTATTTTATACAGCTTAACTAAGGTAGAGGAGAACACAACTTATTTGAGTGTTTTTTTGTCTGTTCTCGTTAATACTTTCAGTTGCATAAGTTTAGTCTAATTAGTTCTATTTATCTTAAATTTTCTACTGTTCATGTCACATCAGCAGTGTGCTACAGTTCTTCCAGATAAGAAGGGACTCAATTCCTGTCCTGGAAGCCTTAAACAAATACATATGTTGTATTTGATCATGCTGAAAATACTAAGATAATGCTTATAATAATGGTTAACAAACCATATGTGCCATTTTAGTGTCCGATAGTTCTGCAATTCTCATTTTATTTAAAATATGTTTATTGAAACAGTCCTCTTTTGGACTGTGTTCAATTTTTTATTTCACTTTCAGCTGAGTTGAATGTTTCACAATTTTCCAATCTTAACGTTTCTTAGAGAAGCAAAGATAGTGAAGCAAATGATAGTGGTGACTGTGTATCACAATGGTATTAAAACTGTTATTTCAAGCAGCTAGGTGTAAAATACTTCTGTTGATTAGAACTAGAGCTTAATTTAGTTTTCTTGGGCTAAATGAGTAACCACCACAAAATTTAGTTTGGAACTATTGTCTACTGTTTAAAGAGACCATAATAGTGTAAAGGATTCCCCAAACACCAGCGTGTTCAGGGAAGATGACCTTGATTCTGCCTCTGTGGAAAAGGTGAAATCGTATACTATGTCTTTACAAATCCTAGGGCTATGGTGAACTCAGTGCCACAGTTCATAGGGATTAAATTAATTGTAACTCAGGTTTATCAGGGGTTTAGTAGAAGCCTCTGGACTTCCAGACTTGGAAGGTGATAAAAAATGGTTTCAAAAGTTCTGAAGTCCTATCTGTGTTTCTTGGTGGTACTTTGAGATGTGCGTTGTGTATCCAAAGACATAATTGTTTTAGAGAAGTTCTGAGATATTGTGCCTGGTTTTCACTCAGGTAAAAGTTTCAACCCAAATCAATAGGTGATTGGCAAAGCAATTTCTACTATAAGTGTGTTACTGTTCAGTGTATTTTACTTGATTAGTAGCTTCTGGCATAAACACATATGCTTCCAAAACAAGTGTAATCAGTTGCATGCATGTCAAAAGCAGCATTTTGTTTAAATCATTTGAAATAACTTCTTCAAAGCAGTGGAAGGCAGAAGTGCGTAGCTCTGGGATTTTGATGGTGTTTTTTTACACATCCTTTGCTTTCAGGACTACTTTTTGACTCAGGTTGTGCTTGTACTACTTTTTGCCTCTGCTTTCTCACTCAGTATGTTTCTGAATTTTTGTAATAGATGATGTTATTTAAAAAGGTAAACCGTGCATAATTACTGCATGTGAAGAATACTTTGTGTTGACAGATAAATAGTACATGTGTGGCATTTGAATTCAGTCACCAAATAGGAAAAAAAAAAGTGTATTTCTTTGTAGGAACCATTGTTTAATCTGTAAGTTATGTGTATGTACTTTAAATTGTGAGACACTGGTGAATCTTTTTTAGAATGGGAATTTTTTGTGGGGCTTTCCTTGCAATCTATTTAAAAGCCTGGTTCAGATTGAGGGAAGAACATTGCTATTAAGATGAGGTGTCTTGGTAAATATAGAACCTGGGATAAAATTGCATAAGAATTTGTGATGATGTATGGAATCGCCTGGAGGGAGGAATGTAATTCTAAAATAAAACCAGAAGGAATATGTGCAGTCTAATCTGAGAAATATACAGGAAGATTCTTGTGCCTATTACATCATAAAAAGAAAAAAATTGCCTGCTTCTCTTGGATTAAAAATCCTAGAATAGTTTTTGTCTCCTAAGTTATAAAGTATTTATCACTGAGTCTTTATTCTACTAGAAATAAATCAAGAATGCAAACGTAGCAACACATACGATGGATTACTAGGATGCTCACAAAATAAAATTAAGCATATATAAAATAAAAGTCTGCATTGTAATGCTTTAACAGGCTTTTCAAACTTAATGCAAGTGTTTCAGATCCACGTGAAACATATTCAGTGATAGCTTGCAGGCCTCGGAAACATATTTGAGTTCAGCTGCTACAAACCTGACTACATGGGCACATTATTAATGCTTAAAATCTAGGTAATCAAACAAGGCCATGTAAAAATCATTAAAATTACTATTGCTTTTGTGGATTGGAGTGTCTTTAAGTAAGGATTGTATTTTCTTTTTTTTTAAAATCTATTCCCTGCTTTACCTTGTCCCTTCCTTAAAACGTTGTCCTTCAGTTTTTTGCATCTTATTTTGCTGTTGACTATTGTTCTTTCTGTGTGACAGAACATATTATGCTGTATGGAGTGGACCAGGATGCAGTCCATGGAGCCAGATCGTGGTCCCCTGCACAGCCTTAGATTTTTCTGATTGTAGCATGGTTGGAAAGGTGTTAAAGAATTCCTTACTGTATCTTCAGGTTGAGTCCTGGAACCATCTGTAAGATGTTGCCTTTAAATCTTCTTCCCACTGAAGAATCTACAAAACTGGCAATCTTCAAAACGGCCCAGTTTGCTTCAAGGTGCTTTCGACTCATGCTGTTTCTTTACAGCAGTGCCCAGCGCTGGAGAGGTTTGTTACTGAGGTGCCAGCAGTGCTCGTCATTGTATGGTAGCATCCCTCTGCCAACTTTGTGGTTTACTTTCCACTGTATCTTTACTGCTGTATTTACTGCCTTGGTAAATATTATCAAAAAAAATATTACCTTAGATCATGTCAGGGCAGTTAACTCTGTAGGTAAGCACATTAAATGCTGTCTATTTTTGAATGGGGAACGGGTAGTCAGTTTTTTATTACATGACTGAGATATAGTCTATAACTACGTAAGAAAGAGAGTTTAATACAATTCATGCATGTGCCTTCTAACTCTGGTATACCGTGTGAATATATTCCTATTAAGTTTTTTCTTTACCGTGCGTCTAGAAGTAAACTGAAGTACTACTATATAATTGGTTTGGTTCCGTGCATTTAAATGCCTTGTTAACATTGATGCCTCCTAGTTAATCTAGAATGAATGAATTTCGCTTAATAGTCCCAAAATATTATGAAAAAAGTTTGTGTTCAAAAAATGCATTTTAAAACAACATTCCTCCAGTTTTTAAGCATCCATTATTATGAATCCTCTCAAGGAGAGCTCTTTGGAATTAAATTGCCATCTCAGCCTACCCTGCTCTCTTTTCCTTAAATACACTTCAGTCTTTCTGAAACCGTTCCTCTGGTACAGCCAACCAGGGTAACCTTAGCTACCTCTTGTTTAATTCTGTATTTCACTGTGTTATGGAAATACTGTATGTATCAGGTATCCACCAAGCAGTCTAAATCAATAACTGAGCTATTAAATATATCACAAGCATCATTCTCAGCATTAGTGACATACAGGCGTTGTCATGCTGTGTGCCTAAAATAGAACGTGGTATAGAGAGTATGGAATCTGTAGGACCATGATGTTAGCTTTAATTATAGACTTAAATATTACTTATGGATGTGCGTTTGTTTTCCAACTTTAAATCTACATTATCCTTTTCAGCTTTTTCAGTGTGAGCTATTTATATCCTGAAGTTTTTGGCTTTGAAAATATTTACATTTATTCTCTTCCTTGTCTGCACAGAGATTCTTTGTCCAGGTGTCTTCACTGATACTAAAACAACATGATGTCAAATGTAATCTTAGGGGTTGAGGTTAAAATTTAACTATTTTTCATCTGATCTGTCACCTTTTACTTGAATTCACTCTTGCTGTGTGACTTCAGTGATTAAATAAAATCTAATGTTCTTTCTAGGCTCTTTGATACATGTGGACAGGTGGGGTGAGTTAAGCTGCATGGTTTTGTTGTGGTTTTAGCTACTTTTTTAATTGCAGTGTAATAAAAGGTTAATGTTTGAGAATCTTTGGCTGTTAGTCGACAAAGATAAACGGATAAGAGCTTGCCTGAAAATAAAAAAAAAACAACCCAAAGCCAACAACTTTTTGAATAGAAAGAATTATGCAAAATAATATTCTGATTTTCAGCAAAGGTCCCAGAGAAGAAACTAATATTTATTTACTGGGGATACAGTATTTTTCCTTCAATAAATACTCTAGATGATTTCAAAGTAGATATTATAATGTTTCCTTTTTTTTGTCTGCTTTCTTAGATGAAAGCTCTGCTTTATTTTCCTAAAAACTTCAAACATAATGATAATTAGCCTTTATTTTTGTAAAAAAAAATCTGTTGTGTACGAGCAGTAGCATCTCTTCCCATTGCTGCCCTTCTCTGCTGGTTTTCAGATGTGTTTGCTGGATTAGCAAGAGAGCTCTGTATTATGCCTCCTTGCAGACCTTTGTGTAAAGACTGACTTGCTGAACGTGGCTATTCCTAACAAGTGGGTCAGAATCTTGGAAACATAAGGTGGCCAGAAAAAGAAGAAATAACTCAGAACCTGTTTAATTTGTGCTGTGGTGAAATGTATATGGACTTCACTAGTGATAGCTGTAAGAATGGCATTAGGTCTGTTTATTCCATCTCCTCATTTTCTGCATTGGATACTTTTCAGTCATTAAACTTTGGTACATTGTAATGTTGTCTACTTTTTGATTAACTGTGGTTCTTATCGTAAGGTTGCTTAACAGAACTAGGCTTAATTTTGTGTGAGTAATATTCCAGAAAGACACCGGCTAGAATGATCATCAAAGATAAATGACAGATAAAGCTATGTGAAATGCTCTTTCAGAATACATGTAAGTAGACTGTTACCTCCTTACTGCTACTCACGAAGGTTTTTATTAAACTAGACTGAAGGACAAGAGAAGGGAGGCTTGTCAGCTTTAAACACCAAATAACAATTAAGTAGTTCCTCAAGCTTTGAGTCCCTTTCAGGGTAGGAGAAATTTCAAGTGACTGTCTTGCGCTGGTGGAGTCTGTAAAGAGCAGTTATAGCAGATGTAACTAATAAATGCTGTCTTATCAGCACCGATGCCTTTCCTGCTCCTTTGCCAAATCAGCAGAGAAACTTCTTCGTCTCCCTCCAAAAACTGCAGAGATTAACTCTAGCCTAGGTGAAAAATTTACATGAAATGAAGGAAATCAGTGTTTCTAGATAAAATTTTCTTTCTTAATCTTTCTCTTTGTTTAGAAGTAGACATTTTCTTTGGTAATACCTGTTATTGCAGGTACTGCCATATTGCATTAATACTCTATTAACAAATTTTATTGCCGTATTAAAATAAAATACATTGAACTGCATATGAAGTTGTATGCACATATATTTATAATGTAAATTTATGCTTTATATATTAGTAAGGATATAATAGTATGCAAATGCATAAAATAAAATACAGACTCTGTGAATGTCGTAATAAAAATAAATATAATACTGTGTTAATAATGAAGTTACGGGGTTTATTTTGAAAGTTTCTAGTCTGTATTGTCAGATATGGCTGGAATTTAAAGGATGGATTCTGCCTGAAGTTCCATCAAAGGCTCCTTCAGGTGACCCTGTAAGAGGCAGACGGGTGCATGCTGCCGAGTCAGGCCGGGCTTTGAACTTGGCTGCGTGCGCTCACTGTTGTGAAATCTTGCCAAGGAGAAAAGTGGAAAGTTCTATGCTGTTGTATTTTTCATCATGATGAAACAGACTTGGTCATTGTATTATATTCTCTCACAAAGTTGCCAAAATGTGGTTTATTTTTCGGTTCAAAAGTCTTGTTATGTATTGACCACGTTATTTGACGGTCTGCTTCTCCTTTTTTAAAATTTCAAGAGTTAGAAGGCACCAAAGCTGTGACATAAGTGACAAAGGAATTAGTTTAGGACTGTGCTACAGCTTCTGCACTGGTTCTCTCTAGGTTTGTTTTCGAAGCAACTGTAGACTTGTCTGGTAATTTGGTGTTAAAAAGCACTGATGGAAATGCACAACCAAAATAATACTTAGCATGGAGACTAAGTTACTGCTTTTTACTTTTACTTTATAACTCTAAGTTGTTTAAATGCAAAGTGGCAATGGTCTTGGTGGCCAGGAATTGTCACAGAATGAAATATTTTCGCTTGCTCATTTACCTGAGGGGAAGGCATTAGAGTGTGGTTCTTAGGAATGCAGTCAAGCTGATTGGTAGAACATCTGGCACCCTTTTGTACTGAAAAATATACTTGATGGTCTTAGGCATAAGGGAATTTAGTAGCACTGCTGCATTTGAGAATATGAAAAAAAAACCCGACAAGCTTCTGCTGAAGATGTGAAACAGCAGGAATAAACATTGTAATCTCCAAAAGACAAAAAAAACCCAATATAAAACATACATTGTTTTAAAGCCAGGTTTCTGAGAGCAATTTAGATGCTTTCATCTAATGTAAAGCATTAGTATGAAATCTGTAGTTTTCACTAGGGAACGAATGAGGAGAATTGGTGCTTGATTTAGTTGTTTACATTAGATGGACTTCTGGTTCTTAATGTATAACTGTTCTTCATCAGATTCATCTCTACTGAAGAGCAATTTTTCTACTTTTTGCAGTGCATTGTGTCAATAGTTTTGGGTTTTTAATGTTTTGTTGAGGTTTTTTTAAAGACTTTTGGTATGAATATTTGTAGGTCACATGCTTTTAGTGCTTCAGACAAGTGCAGGATCTGGTTTGTCTTCATGAAATTTTTGTGTAACCAATGTAATTTAGAGAAATACTTTTTTCTTTATTTTTTTTTCCTTTTTTGAATACTGGGGTTAGAGCAGCTACTTAGAAATGTGGACATTTTTTAGTCAGTTTGCAGCCAGAGAGATGTGAGAATCAACTGGGTGATGGAAATAGAGCTGCTTAAACAATACACAGATTCCATCAGTTAGGTGATCTCTGCAATGTGCAGGTGCTTTTCTTGTGCTGTGGCTTATTTTCTCCGAAATTATTTTCTTCTTACCCTCCACCAGATTATCTGGCAGTGCATGTTGCTATTTTTTCTTTACTCAAGTAATAATATTTTTAAGCTCTGCGAAATCTTTTCTTTTAAATTGGATGTAGTTAGACCTTCCCATATGGAAGCTTGTCAACAAAATCTTAAAATATGTTTGGATTAATTTGTAATAGCTAAACATGCTCTATTTTGTGGTATACAGTTAAAATGTGTATTTTAATTTGTTCAAAGTAAATCAGTTTCTGTATTATATCAGAGCTGGAGCTTGTTTTTATAGCTTGGTGGTTATTGCATGTTTGTGTGTTACTGCTGCAGTATTTCTCCTTCTGGGAAAAAATTATTCAGTTTTTCACATAGGACTGTAGTTAAGAACTTCCATAAAGAAATTTGTGCTTGTCTTCCTTGAGCTTCCTCCAGCAACTTTCTTGAAGGCGTAACATACTGAAGACCTAAAAGTCATAACAGTGTGTAGGCTGTGACCTATGGGAAGGGCTCAACATGAAAAAAAAAAAATGGTGAAATTGGCAGTAGTGGCTCTGCTTCTGGATTTTTAAAATATCCATGGAAGCTTTGAATTTTCAGCTTAGCTAAAGAAGCATCATGGACAAAACAAGAATGTTAAGTGTATAAAATTACTTTTCCTAAATCAATGTTTTCTTTTATTCTGAATATGTCTGTTGTATGGAATGTTCCTGCTCAGTCTCCCAGAAAAAGCACGGTAGGAAATTGCTGACATACTTTTTTTTCCCCAGCTGCTGTTAAATTTGGAAAACTTAAATGTCATATTGCCAAATGGTGTTGCACTGGTATTCTGTAATTTTAAGATTTATGTTCTTACTTCTCTTCAGCCTCAAAAGTGAAAAACAGAAACAAAGATCTAAAGATGTAGGTGCACCGGAAAGTTTGTACGCTCTGATTGAGCAGACTTTGTATAGCAATAAATACCGGATTCTTTATGTGAACACCTCTATAAAAATAATGCACTGTCATCTGTTAATATGCCATCTGTTTACTCAAATGTGTCCCATGGGTTCCTCAGTTTATAATTTGTTGATGAGGGGGTCCCTCAAAAGTACTGCTTCTTGCAATGACAATAGTGTGATCAAGTTGCAGTCCAAAACAGTGATTTGTAGTCAGATGCCTTGGTGTAAAACCAAGCAGTACTTAATGTTCCACTACGGATAGCTTTTTTCTTGCCCTGCACGCTCGTGCTCTATGGCAGTGGTAGGAGATACCACTTCCAGTATTGCAGCGTACTCATACTGGCAGCAAACAGGGAATGATTATCCTGAGATTCATCACCTGGCTGAATCCTTTGGGGGAAAGATTTGTGAGATTGTAGTTGTGGGAGTAATGGGACGTCTTTCTTGCTTCTTCAGCCCCTAATTGCTTGTTAATTAGGTCTTTCGTAAGGGTCTGGGAGTCTTCCCTGCAGGAGTCCTTCCCCGTAGTAGGCACTGCAGGATGAAATTGTGCAGAGTCCTGGGTCCTCTCTCCTTTGCGTAGCCTGCAGCTTGGGTCCTTCTCCCTCCATCGCTTCCAGGACCAGCAGTCTCCACGTATGGAACTGCTCTGCGCTGCTGCTTGCCAGCAGGAAGCAGTGCTTGCTTCTACTCCCTCCATTGCCAAAGCACAGGGGCTGGACTGGGCTTTGAAATCAGAGTTGGAAGGTAGCAAGTAATGGGAAGTAGACACAGTGGCTCTGGACCAGGCTGTGTAGGGATTAAATGCTGGATATGGTGTTAATAGGATGGAATCAGACGCTTCTTAAGCTTCAGTAGAGTGTGTGTGATTGTGTATCACCTCTACACATTCATGATACATACATCTGCTTCTGGCCATCAGAAGTACCCAGCTGATCTGACTAGACCACCACAAGTGGATTTAAAAGTTGCTCACAGTTCTTTAAAGTATGTTACCCTTCATGCATCCAGTGTTCCTTGTCATCCTGAGGGTCATCGCTAGGCTGGTGTTTTGCCACTTCAGGCCTAGAGTTTGTCTAGCTTCCCATTGCTGCGTACTTAAGGGACACTTCTAGCCCAGTTAGTGTTCCTGTGAAAGTGATTCACAAAACAAAGTTGACAAGAGGCAATAACCTTTATTAGACCAGCTGCTTTACCTGGGAAGATTACACAAGATTTTGGTCACCACACCAGCTGTACAATGTCTTCTCTGTCAGTAACCTTTGAATAGACAGATAAGGAGTTACTGATGATGATCAGGTTGTGCTTAGGTAACTATGAGACAACAGTGATGTGCTTTTGATTGTGGATGGGGTGTTGGTCCTGGAGTATGGCACTTGGCAGAGCGCAGAGTCCATGAACAACAAGCAACACTTGTGCCTATAGATCAACTGAATAGTTTTTCATATTCAAATATTTGCTGAATGTGAGACACTTCCCTTATAGGCTGTTCATAAAAGCGGTAGTTTTGCTTTTGCAGTAAAAATGTGCTTTGGGGTCTTGCAATCTTTCTTTTTAATATAATACCTTTATAATAGGGGAAGCAGGGAAGAAGGAACTGGATCTGCACTCCAGGATTTGCTCTACTGTATTTTTGGAATTGATGGATGCATAAGGCACTGAGTAAAGCACCCTGTGTTAATTGTAGTTGTCTCAAAAAATGTTATTTTATGCAATAAGTATACACAATAGCATAATTAATTTTCCATTGTTGATAAAATGTGTCTATGAAATGTCCGACATTCAGAGAAATTAAATTACTGCCATAGATATTTATGAGCAATTTACCTACCACACAATCAACCTGTTAATGGTAAAGCAATGCCTTGACAAGAAACTAAGTTGAACTTCATGGTAGGGTGATGTAATGGTCATAAGAGTTCAGAAATTGTACTGGCTTAAAATGTAATGTTTTTACTTAAGATCATGTGGATTCTTTTTATTGGTTGTACACCCCTAGGCTTGAGACTTCTGAATTGTAAGGGCTAGAAGTTCTTCAGTGAAAGCTGAGATGCTTTCTCAGTATTATGAACAAAATGTGACTTTAATGGTATGAAAAATGCTTTGCTAGTATCCCTGATGAAGCAAAGTGGCAGGATTAATGTATATATACACCTCGTATACCCTTGACTAGAAAAGGAAGTGTAGCAAGAGTCTTGAGTTCTCTGGTGGCACTTGTTAAATCTCGAGGCGAGAACCTTTACTAAGTGCAAAGTCGCAATACTTACCACGGTGAAAAATAAGACTTTAATAATATAAAAAGGTCTGTAAAAGCTGATGACTGCTTTCATCTTGTGGAATTCTTAGTTACCCATTTCACATCTTATCTTGTTTTCTTATACTATTGAGTTTGCTCCATATGGCTTATTTTCTTCATTTGTTAAGTTGAGGGCTAGTGACCTTCAAGATCCTGCAGATGGAAAGGATCACTTCCCACACAGAAGCAACTCGAGAAAATTCTAGAGCTTAAATAAAAAAAAAGGAGGGGGGAAATTTTCATTACGTGGAAATAATTTATCTGGCACATGTAACCTTGGATAATCTTTGTGTCTGCTGATTTTTTGCAGTGGTTGTTGTTAAGGACAGGGTCCTCATGCACTGCAGCAAAACAAATACAAATGTATTTTAACGTGAGCCATGAATTCTGGGTTGGGTTTTGCTGGAAGAATAAAAGTTCGCTTCTCGTTTTTTTTGTTTGGGTGTAGTGCTGTAATTGATTTTTCTCCAGTTCTCCTTACCAAGATGGGAATAGCTGTGTTCTTAATGCCAAGTTTGGTGTGGAATTTTAGTGGCCTTGAGTTAAAAGTAGTAAGGCTCCATTTAAGTGTGATGATAACTGTGCTAGGAAATCCTTGGCAGAGGTTTGTTTTTTTTAATAAGTTTCTTCCCACTGAAAACAAAACAGGTGGTTGTAGTTTACACCATAGGAATATGTCTGTTTTGATAATATTAGGAAGATTTCTACTGCCTAAGACAGGAAGAGAGGGGAGAGGTAATTTTTTAGAATGAGTGTCTGAAGGTTGGGATATGAAATATTTAGGCTCCTATCCACAATCCACATAGAGCACAACACAAAGCTCATTCTGCATATTTCATATCACAGGTAAGGGTTTTATCAGCCAACTTATTAGATGTTCTAGGGTGATTTTTTTTTTTTGTAAGTTAAACAATAAAAAAGTTCTCAAATGTGCTTCACTGTGATCTTCTTTTCCTGCTAGTTCAGATACTTCAGGCCTTAAAACCAGTCTTACATTAAGTCTATATGAGGCAAATTTATAAAAAAGCAAAGCTTTCTTGGAGAGTTGTCTTTTTCTTTTTTTTTTTAAATAGGGCCAGAGTGAGAGAGAGGCACAGAGCTTCAAAGGTACTCTATTTTCTCAACCAGATTTGGATATTTGGAAACAGGAAATACAATTGCAGAAAAGAGAAATAATTTTTGAAAGAACGTGTATCATCATCTTTTCTCTATCCTCTCACTTTACCAAGAACTTTCTGAAGATGGACTAAGTTTTTTTTTCTGAGGCTTAGAGTCAAAATAATTGTTTTTATGAGTCAAAATAATTGGTTTTATGGTGCATTTAAAAGGTTCACACTTAGATAACGGTATTCAACGTACAGTTAGTTCAGTGTAAGTAATGTAACCATCCGTGTGAACTATATCATGAGTTTGTCTGTTTTAAAAACAGGTTTAGATTAGAATTGGAAAGATAACACAATAGTTCACCAAGTGCTAAACAATGTTTAAAAATCCTCCATAATGGTATAGCCTGAAGTATGCATCTCAGTCGTGTTAAAGATACAAAAGTTAAAAATAAAGGAGAGGAGGAAAGGCATATCTGTGGTGTCAGTGAGGCATGTGGTAAGCTGATGGCTAAAGGGAAGGTAATGGATCTGCTTGGATTCCAGCCAGCGATGCCGGACCTGGGCATTCTGCCGAGGCGCATTCCGGGGCATTAAGTGCAATCCCTTCCCTGAGCCTGCTGAGCCCTCTGCGTAATTCATCTTCCCTACGGTCCACTCTGCCAGGGGCTGGGCACGCAGCTTGGGTAGTTTCATTGCCGGTGCAACTTCTTGGTAGTCACCTTTTCAACTCGGGGCAGCATTTGACCTTCTGAACACCTCGACACAGGGAATCTTCTATGCAGGCGCTATCTTGCTGTTACTGTGAAGGGTACTGGAATCTTGTTTCTGCTCTGAATTTCTGGTAGTTAAGGAAATCTTCTTAAGAATATGGCTTTTTAGTCTGCATTTTTAAGTTTATATGTGCTGTTAGTGTTAGCATGGAAAATTAAGTGGTGGTGGAAATTGCTTTAAAGCTCTGTTATGTTAGCATCTTACTCTGATGCTAGAGCTCTTGCTACCTTATAGCAACACTGGAGGAAAAAACCCTTTTATCTGTTCCTGTGAACACAAAGAGGAAGAAGAGAAGGAAAAATGAATTCATCAGTGAAAGGCACTGTATATTTCAGACAGTAATAAAGTGCTGCAGTAAATCTCACTCCCTAAAGGTGTTCGAGATGGAAGTTTACATCCTCCAGCCTTTAAGAAGCATCGTTCCTATTTTCCCATCCAGCCTGATTTTCCACCTTTTCCCATTTTCTTGGCCATTTAAAAGGAAGGTGAGTTAAGCATACAACTCTCTGTAATGTCTCCTAGAGTAAAAAAAAAAAAAAATCTTCAAAGATACTCAGAAATGTTTGCAGGGTTGACCTCCTGCTCTTTCCTATGCTCAGAGGGATGGGTTACCTCAGATCTCCTGATGACAAGCCTACACTATTTGATGAAGTGAATTTCTCCAAGATTGTCTTTGACTATGAGGATTTTTTGGTCATTTGTTTTACAAAATGACCATAATGAACCTGAATATATAGACTATAGTGTTGTATGTTTGTGTGCAATACATTTATAATAAAGAAATGTGATGAAAGCCTTTATAAAATATAAATGTTTATAATATTATAGCTTTTAATATCAAATTTTCATGCTAGCAGCTATGATTACTTTTCATTGTTAATGAAAAGCTGGTTTGTAGCCAGAAGTTTCAGTTAAATATTTGTTGTCAAGCCAGGCTGGGATTAATCTGAAGATGTTAATATGCCCAAGGTAACTGTGACCTGGACTTTGTTGAGATGCTGTGCATTGAAAGTATAAAATGACCTGCATTTCCAGCATGAGTGTTTATAGTCACTTTTTAAGAGTCTAATGGCCAAGATCTATTTTTAAAATGGCTTGTTTTTCTGACACATTAATAGCCGTTAATCCTGATGCCAAGATGTACTATTACAACCTAAGCTTGTTAAATTAACCTGTCGGATTTACCTTTCACTTCTCCTGCCTTCTTAGAAAATCTTCCCACCTTGCGTGCTACATAACATTGTTTAGAATTGTGGATGCAAAAAACTATAAACACTGGACAGTGGAAAGCTTATAGAAAAAGACAGCATTTTCCTCTCTGCCATTGAGAATGTAGTGCACTGATATCTGTCCTCCATTCCCACAGCCTTGCTCAAAGAGAAGCCAAGGTCCAAAAAACTTGTGTTTCATTTGATGCTGTCATTTAACATTCTTCACGCTTCTGGAATAAAGCTATTTACGCGTGGGACCTAAATAGCTGCTCACAGCTGCCGCTAGCTTGTACCCTGGTGATGCTTATAGCTCCTTACTCTAACAATGGAGAGACTTCTTTTAAATTTAGTATTTTGATGGACACCATGTTTCTTGATTAGAGCGCTTATCTAACCCTGTTCATGTTTCGCACGTTTAGGAGAACTGACATTAAGCTCATCTCTGTTAAATGTGGGGAGTCATAAGCACTTGAGAAGGTAAAGAGATTTTAAGAACAAATAGGTATAATTCAGCAGTAGTAGTGTGAAATGGTATAAAATATGCCTTACACTAGGTAGTCTGTTGTGCAAACAGGAGAGACCTGCTTCAGTTTTGGCAAATTCCTTTGGTTCTGGTAGTAGGCATTTTTTGTTACTGTAGTTAAACTATTCTATGCCAGCTGTTTAACTGTACTTTTGTAGTAACTTTTACTGAGCTTTCCCAAGCATTTAGCGTGTTGGGTATTTAAAGAGAAATTAATATGACGCTAAACCAAAGGCAGTTGTGTTTACATCGAGAGAAAAAAAAGTAGCACTGAGAAACAACTTGTCATGTCTTTGTCAACTTCCTTCCATAATCCTATCAAAATAAAGATATGAAAATAAATATCTGAATCTTATATTGATGCTCCTCTGTACTACAGAGTGGGAAAATGGTCCACTGGAACTTCTGACCTACTGTTGTCTCTTCCCAGGTAAGAATTTTCTAATTCTTTCTTCCAGTTAGGTTTTATGTTGCCTTTCTGTTGTCTCTAAAGAACATCCTCAGCCACCTTCTTCCTACTTTGAACTTGCAGCCTTTCTTTGTGCATTTTGATTTAAAACAAGCATTTATTTGAAGAAAAATGAAGAGCAGTATCGTATCCTGAAACTAAAAAATAACTATGAAAAGTGAATTAGAGACAACAGAATTGTTTTCTTTCTACAGAAAGTAGTATAGCTTAATATCATTTTAAAGAACCAAAGTATATCTTTCAAGTCGTCCATTCACAAGTAACCCAAGGAATTAACTTTTTTTTTTTAATTCTTGCAACTATTTTTATGATAGAATGAATAATGAGCACTTGTGTATCTTAGTAAATAGGTTCAAAATGTTAAATATAAACAATGAAAATAGGCACAAAAGATTAATGGGAAAGGAATATTTTTTAAGTTATTTTGTGTTGACATTGAAAGTAATTGTATACATTCTGTTTGGTTGCCTTCTGTAATGTGTTAGGGTTTTTTAGCTACTGTACTAAAGATAGCTTGGACTTCTCTCAGTAGGAGCTTTAATGACTAGCTTGAAGCCATTTTTTTTAAGGAATTAATATTTAGACATAACATTAGCTATGGGGGTAATTAAAAGGTTTCGAATAATTAATGAATAAAATTGTGAAGACTGTAATTTGCATTGCCTAATATCTTTTAAAGCTTCTTTAAAGGATTTTGCTAATCAAAATGCTAAATTGGTTTTATTTAATGAACAGGATATGGAAAAATATTGCTGTAATTTCTTTGTAGGCTCGATTTGATTTGACACTTCATTGAAATCAAGCCTGGATTAATAATTTACTCTTTTCTCTAAGCAGTTACACTCCAGATTCAGAAAACCTCATTTGACATTGCCTGTCTTAAAACATCCGAACTTTTATTTTGTGATTGGATTTGCTTGGCTTTATAAGAAATAAATACTTCATTTTTTAGTGCATATTGGTGGGGAGACGGGGAAGGAGAGAGAGATGGGCTTTTAAATGGGATTCTGAGTCCAGATTTTGCCAATACCAGTTCCTCACAAGGGTAGAGAAAAGCGCTTTGACTGGAACATCAAATTCTTGCAGCATGGTTGGCACACTCCATTGATGTTCGAATTGAACTAAGTTGATACATTAATACCTGAGAAAAACTAGAAGCAGAACAGATATTATAAGCATGCACAATGTGCCTAACTTTCTGTAGTTTGACATTCCTTCAAGTTCGTAATTGTACTTAGGAAGTTCCTTTCTGGTCTTTCAGATCGTTATAAACAATGGACATTGCTAACGGATGTGGGAGTGGCATCCCAAAGCTTCTGATCTCTGGCGTTAAATCTTTTGAAGTGGAAAAAATAATAGCTTAGCAAAACTTGATTGAAGTTTACTGCAAGGAAAATGGATTTAATAAGTGGTTGCTTAATTGGCATGTGACCTGTAGGGTTAGAGATGCCAGACAGCAAAACTGCAGTGAAAGAGCTGGGCTAAACTTTATTTAAATAATACTTTCAGATGCTATTATGCATACAGATCGTAATCAAAATGACTACTTTATCTAAAGCCTGAGTAGAGACCGTAAGAATCGGTACTTTATAATTATCCGTAAACTGCTCAGCCCAGCTAATTGTTTTCCTTTCTATACTTTCTTCTAATCAAAGAGGAAACAAAGCTATGACCCAGCTAAGTAATGGTCAGCACTGTGTAGTAGAAGCTGTCATGCTCACTAGTGTTTCACCAGTGAAGCAAGTTTTGTGCTACCTGAGTGAGTTGCTTCTAGTTAGAAGGCAGTTATGCTCCTCGAATGCTGCTGGGTATGGCAGAGAGCCTTCAGTATTGGGAATACCTCTTTCCCACTCCTAAGGATGTATTATTGACCATTGGAAGTTGCTTCTTTTGTAGAATGCTTTTAATTTCTCTGTCTAAATGAAGTAAATCACCAGGGGAAGGTTTCAATCTTTTAAGTATTGTAATGCTTCTAAAAATAATTGGTGAATTTTTACTATGTCATTCATGGTTTTATCTCGGGGATAAACTCAAAGTTCTTGCTTTTCTTGAATTACTCTACATATATGTCTGTACTTGATGCCTGCATCTCAAAAAGGGTAAGACCTGATGATTACTAACATTTTATTAGCATTGTTATGTGATGGCATGTAGCAATTGTGAGAGAAGATGCTGTTCTCTGACACATTAATCCTGTGTTATGCTGAGCCATTCACAGACCATTCACATAGTCTTCATTACTTATCATTAATCTTCCAAGTCATACTTTCTTCAAATCTTCTGCCTGCGATCATTCCTTACTTGGAGTCCATATCTAAGTATCCGTGACGTGGAATTTGTGAGCAAACTGGTGCCCAGAGAGAATTAATGCAGCACTCTTGGTTCCTCTTGATCTGGGTTTTCATCTTGATCGTTTGGCTGTTTTTCTCAGACCAGTCAGTCAAATTCTATTTCCTAGTTTTTCACATAAAGTCACAAATAATTGCAGGCTTTCCAGACATGATCTATAAAATTATTTATGAAAATGCAAGTGATTCTTATCAGATTTGTATGTATTTAAAAAAACAATACGTTGTTTTTGCCATCACTTGTTCTACTTCACTCCCCTGCCAGCAGTTAGTGGATTTGATTGGAATCTGTGAAGTGATTTGTCATTCTTTTAAGCCTGTTCCTCATCCATACAAAACCACTAGGAGATGGAAAAAAATTAAAATAATTTGTGCCTGTGATTAAATATGGAAGAATTAATATATTGTATCAATATCTGTATTATATCATTAATACTGTGATTCTCTGGTTTTCATTGGCCAAATACCTCTTACTGTCTTAGAAGACAAGAAATTGTTTTCCGTGAAATAGTGCTTTGATGAAAAGATTAATTTTCCTTGTAGCGTGTATTTTTCAGTACCTTCAAATAATGGTGTAGATTGTTTTCTTAAGCTGTTAGTAGCTTAAGTAATTTAAATAAAGATTAATATATAGGTCATTTAATTTTAATTATGAGCAAAATTACAGTGCTTTAAACTGATACGGCAAAAAGATGGCCAAAATTAGTGTTGCATGGCATTCCAAAGGACAAGCACTATCGTGTTGTACGTGCTTAGGTGTGAGAAAGACCTTTCCTATGCAGAGCAAAGAACATCAAATAGGGGTTGTACATGTGTTGTGGAGTTGAGGGGCGGGAAGGTGTGATGTATGTGTTGGGATTGAGGTTTTTTTAATGCAATGGCTTTTACTCTTAGTTTTGCTCTTAAGCAACCATTCCAGTCATTCATATCTTTTTCTCGTTGACAAAAAAAAAAAATCTGCACTTGATAAGCATCTCTAAAAATCAGATGCAGAGATTTGAGAGGGCTTAACCAAGTTACTTGCTGGTAAAAGCATATTTAATTTTGCTAGTAAAATTTCTAGATATTTACAATTTTTTGCAGATGTAATAAAATACATATATAATTTAAAAATAAAAATATTTCCTATTGGAGAAATGTAGAGTCTTGTTAGTGGTGAGATAGCAGTGGTAAGTACCATTGATTAGTAAGTTTAAACAAAGCTGTGGAACAGACCAAAAAGTGAATGGTATGGATAATAAGATAATAGGAGTCTTCAGGTTTGTAATTCTTTCGTGGATTAGATACATGATATTTTACTGGCATTCAGTTCAAAACCCTGTTCCTTTACTATTTGTAATTTAGCTGCAGTCATGCATGGACTTGTTGACAGCTATTTACTAGAAGTCTACCTTTGCAAGAGACCAGTACCCTGCTGTGTGGCAGTAAAGGTATCAAAATACCAGCTGGAATAACTACTTTTCAGTTCTATGAATATGTAAGCATTAGAAAATGGGAAAGACTTGCAGTTTCAGCAGCAGTGTGCAAATGCACTTAATTTCTCATATTAATTGTTTGGCTGCCCGATTATGCTGTTTTCATTAGAATTGTGCTTTATTTTGTATATATTTATCAACTATCAATATTCAAGTAGCTTTTTCAAAGTAGCTATTACAAAAACGGTCCTGGCTAACAAGTCCCAATATTGTGTGTTAAACCGTCTTGTTAGTAACTTGAAAAGATATGGTCTACAGTTTTGTCATCCATGGAGGTATTAGTGTATTTGACACAGTGCAACTCGTGGTAAATACCAGCCAATGCCATTTTGTAAAAGACATTAACAGAACTCTTGAGTCAACATCAAATAAATTAAAATATTTGCTTATAAATTTTTGAAAGTTGGGATGTCAGCATTAGGAGAAAGCTGTGTTTTTCTTGTCTCCTGCCACACATATACTTTGAGGGTGCACTGACAACTGGGTTCACCTTCTTTGGCCTTCTGCTCCAGGGACTTAAACTTTAGCCTTTCCTCTGAGCACATCTGTCCAGTCTATTTTCCTTTATTGCTAAACTGGGAGACATATCCAATCTAAAGAATTATTTATTTTTTTTTCATTTCCAGTTGAATTGGTTTTGGTATTTAGTAGAAGTTGATGTCCTCATTTTGAGGCTGCAGATTTTAGAAGTTTACTGATTCTTTTGATTCAAAACTAGGGGCAGGAAGCCTAGCTAACCTAACTGTTCCTGTCATGTTGCTGTTTGATTTCTTAATTCTGTATCTAGAAGCTAACTCATACCTATAATAGTCTCTGTCTTCTCTTCATCTTTTCTGACTCTGTGTTCATATTTAAGATGTTGAAGAAGAATTACGAGAATTGTGGACAGTAAAATGTTGATATTAGTGGCACAGAGATTTTTCTTCTTTATTATTTCATCATTTCCTGATGATCCTAGCCTTGGATTTGTCTTTTTGATCACTACTGGGATTTTAGCTGATGTATTCAGGGGATGGTGTGTGATGATGCCTTTTTTATCCCCAGTTAGTAACAGAACTGGTGTTGTTCATCATGTGTAATTGTGTAATGTCTTTTTCTACGTGCTTTCTTTTGCATTTACATGAAATTTTATCCTTCAGTCATTTATACCTTTTGATAGATTTATTTTTGATTACACTAAATAATTTTGTATAATTAATAAGCCTTCTGACTTTTTTTAAGCAGCTTTCTAGGTCTTAGATATAATGAATCACATTGACCCTTTAGGAGCTCTACTGGCAAAATCTCTCATATGAAAAACTGTTTATTTCTGCTCTCGTTTTACTTGTTTTTAACAATTTACTTAATTCTGGGAGGACCTTCCCTTTGATCCAGTGTTAGCACAGTTTGTTGAGGAGATTCCTTGCCTTCTGTTAGGTAGCTTGTCCAAACTTCTTGAAACTCAGATCTGTTCTGTCACTAAAATCATATTCAGGCAGCTGTTTATCAGTCCTTCAACTACTAGTAGTAGTAATGACTTCTTTCTACAAAAGTTGACTCTTCCCTTATATTTATCCATATGCTTTGTCGTGCTATTTTTGTTGTAGTTTAAACTGTTTGCTTTGGTGCAGGCCTGACTTATCTGTATCAAAATTCCCTGACTGCTCCCAGAAAATTATATTTGGTTTAAATGATACAGTATTTTACTCTGTCATTGCTGTCTTATAGGGTAGTTTCAAGGAACAAATTTCACACTGCAGTAATTAGATCTTTGGTTTCATGTTTTACTTTGGAAATTTCGAGTAAATATTGTCTGATCCTGATGAGCATCAGGGAAGGGGGAAAAATGTAGCTTTTCTGGTACTTTTGTTTGAGCTCTTCCTTCATGTCTCCATCACATATTTGCCCTACTGATTCTTTCATATCTTCATGCTTGTTCTTGGAACAAATTTTAATCATAATTTGAGAGACTTATTAGAAATTTGGTTTAAGAACTTATTTTTTGCTCTGCTTTTTTGCAATTTCTAGTTAACGGGCTAAAGTTTATGGGGAGTCCTCCCTCACACTGTTTTCACTGTTTAGGAACGATCTCCACTTTTAAAAATAGGTTTTTCTACCTAAGCCTAGCCTTCTCCAATGTTATTTTTAATAAAACTGGCTTTTCTGAGGCTTTTTTGTTATTTTTTGCCTCCTTGTTTTTAATAAATTATGTGTATTTACTGTGAGCTTCTAACCATTTTGCATATAATCCCTGCCACATGCAAGCGTTTACATTTCAAGGTGCTCCTAACTTTGGATATATCTCTTTTTATTCCGAAGGGGTTTAATATACTACAGTTACTATTGTTGGCTCTTTGATTCAGGATGTAACTGGCTTTCTGAACTGTTCGCACCTCCATCAACAGTAATTTCTACTTTTTATGACGGCTTACAGAAGGAGTAAGTTATGGTGTGTAGAATACTACAGTTTTCACAGTTGTGTCTTATTTACATATCTATCAGTGAGAGATTTTAACTTCCTGTGTAGTTGCTTTTCTGCTGTCATAACTTCTGCAGGTTTTGTTAGTGTCTACTATTATGTTGGCTCTTGATCACATGGTTATAGCACAGCTCTTTGTTTTGTGCTTGGAGGATGCTGAGCTTGCAGACCTGTTGGCTTTCCTGTGGATTTTTGGATAAGGAGAGAAAGGTTGGAGCCATTTACTTCAAATTTTTGTGAGGCTATTAGCACTGACTCTCACAATATTCTTGCCTCCAAGTTAAGATACTACAGTCTGGATGGGTGGACAAGACAAGTGAAAAAAATGGTTGAATGATCAACCTCAGAGGGTAATGGTTGATGAGTCATACTTGACCTGGAGGCCAGTGAAAGTGGGGTATTGTAGAGGTCTGTCCTGAGACCTGTCCTGTTTAATATCTTTGCTAATGAACCAGAGGAGGTGATAGGGTTCACTTGTTAAGTTTGCGGGCAACACCAAATTGAGGGGAACCAGTTGATACGTAGAGCTGCCATTTAGAGACCTAGATAGGCGGAAGGAATGGGCCAACAAGAACCTTATGAAATTCTTAAAACAAATGCAAAGTTCTACACCTAGAAAGGAAGAATGCGTTGCAGCAGTACTATCTGAGAAGCAGCTCTGTGGAAAGGGGTCTAAGGGTTTCTGTGGAGAGCAGCTTGGATATAAGTTAACAGTGTGCCCAGGCTGCAAAGAGAGTGAAGTATCCTGGGCTGTGTTAACATCAAATTGAGGGAAAGAAAAGGATTAACCTCCATAACTTGACATTCTTTACACCATATCTAGAACACCACTTCCTATCTTGGACTCTCCAGTACAGGAAAGGCATTGACAAGCTGGAGTGAGTTCGATGGAGAGCTGCCAAGATGGTTGGGGGCTGGAACACTTGCTGTGTGAAGAGAGGCTGAAGGATCTGGGCTTGTTAAACGTGGAGAAGAGACTCTTTCAAGAGGACTTAATAACATCCTTTTGGTGTCTGGGAGGAGGAGGTCATCAAGAAGGTAGAGCCAGGTTCTTCACAGTGATGGAGAGGACAAGACACAGTGGGCATAAATTGAAATAAAGAGATCTAGCCAGACTTTCAAAAAAACAAAGTAACAATTATAGTGGAAGTGCGTTGTTGGATTTTATGGCTCTTGCATTAACACTGAATTTTTGGCTCCTTTACCATGTCAACTAGTTTGAAATTTATTCTAGCATTCTTTTAACATGGTATTTTCTAAAATAAAAGGAGCAAGTACTGGAAAAAGATAGGAATGTTTTGGGCTGCTGCTGTCGCAATTAGATGGTGTTCCCATTCCAGTTGGTTTAGAATGCTGTTCAAGATGTGGTCTAATAGTCTTGTTGGATTGTATCTGGTCCTGTGGTTTTGGGGTTTGGTTTTTCTGACTTATCTGTCTTGATGCAGAGTAATAACATTTAGAATTATGGAATCCACGGGTAGTCATTATTTCAGCGTTAATGTTCCAGCTATTCAGAAAACAGATTTAGAAAGAGAGTTATGAGTACAGACGTGAAAACAAAATCTTAACAGAAAATAGGTATAGGTGAAAACAATTCCTTTCAGGCACTTCCAGACTTGCAGAGGTACAAGCATAAATGGAAAGATGAAAAATATCATTAGATCTCAGTAAGTACCTTGGAGACATCAAATACACAGGAGCCTTACCATTTTTTTTGTTGCGGAAAAGCACATAATATTTCATCTTTTATTTAATATAGAAACTTTATCCAGACTATTAGGGAAAACTTACTGTTGACTGAACTGTTCTCAACTTGTAGAGGCAGTATTATTTCCTCTGTTATACCTTCAAACACATTTTTCAATTGGAATTTGGTACTATGTGATAGAGCCTCCTGAGGAAGCTCTCTTAGCTGCTAATTTTAGTTGCACCAGATTGTAGCCCTCACTTTTTTATTCTAAATTTAAGAAGAAAGATGGATTATTCTTGGTTGCCTTAACAAAAGTGTATCACCTGAAATCCTTTTGTAAGACATATTTCGATAATTGATAATTTTAAGGAAGTGACTCATATACCTGAAGTATACTAAAGCTTTTTTAAATTTGTGCTCTGCTACCTGAACTCCCTCACATTTCTCATATTACAGTTGAGAAATGATCCGTTTCATGTAAAAACATGAGAACAGCCGTACGACTTCAGCCAAAGAACAGAGGAGTTGGTTAAGTTTATATGGCACATTTTCTAGTATGCTGGCCTCTTGAGGTTTGGAAGGGTAAGGAGAAACTATCTTTGGCTCAGGATTTACTGGCTTTCAGTGTTTTTTGTATTTTTGATGAACATCTCGGTATCTCACTGGAACGCAAAAATATTTTAGTGTTATAGTGTAAAAAATGGCAGCATGTGACAGCTGGTTACGTCATGAACCATCTTGTATTGGGTTTGAGCATTTTGTATCCAAGAGAGCTACCTCTTTTTTTACTGTTTCAGGTGTAAGTCAAAATAGAAGCTAGAAACGAACTTTAGTGTTTTATCCAAATTCTATTTTTGCAATTGAATACAATGCAAAGTATCTCAAATGTGTAATTGACAAGGATTATAAAATTAAAAGCTTCCTTGTAATAGGAATGTTATCTTTCATCATGAATCCTGTTCATAATAACCAGTGAAATTATCAATAGAGAAATCTTTCAGAAATCTAGTACAACTGATTGCCAGAAATATGCCACAGCAGGTATTTATGCAGCATTCCTTTCTGCTTGTGAATATACTTGTTCCATACAGGTTGGTTGAACATAATGATGTGCTTAGTCATTTTATCCTATCTTCAGCAATTTTCGTAGAGCAAGAAATAGCGCAGATTGCCATCGCAGGACAAGGTCGCTTCTTGTGTTCTTCACACAACACAAGGAAAATGATGGATTTCTTGAGGCTGGTCTACACTATGATCACGAAATTACAGACTAATCGAGAGGTGCAGAAGCAAAGTTTCAACTGGCTCGCTAGCAGCCCAGAATCAGTTTATCGCCACAGCAGGACTGTTGGGTCCTGCTGAGAACCTTTAACACAAGCTGTGCTAGGAAGAGGTTTGAATTGTCTTTAATTGCATTTAACAAATGAAGAAACAGCTGCATTGGAATTGGGGAGTACTGTATGCTGTGCTGAAAAACTTTTTTTCTCTTTCTTTATGTGCGTTAAGGATCCTTGGTCCATCTGTAAGCTGTAGGTGGCAGTTGCCAATTTTGGCTCCAGCCGGGAATGTCAAAAGCACAACAGCCAACATGTTCTCTTTTTAAAAGCAGATAATATAGAGCCTAAATGAAAGCTATTACCAGGATTCTGGTAGTTTCTGAGAGTGTAAGTAAATATCATGCCTACTTTCTTCTCGGATTTCAACAGAAACGCTCAAATAATTCTTAAATTTGGTAAAGATTTCAAAGCCAGAAAGAATTGCAGGTACCTGCAGTACAGCACAGTTCACCTAGTCAGTCCTTTGTTTAAGTCTAGTTAAATAAACCTAAACAGTAAACTTTCTCAGCTACACTGTAGCCTTGCTAATATACCTGCAATATATTTGTAGGGGAAGCAAAAATGATTATTTTGATGTTGTCAGGTGAACATGGATGTATTATAAATTCTAATCCTATTTTGAAAATGTGTAAGACCCTTGATTTGCTGCTTTCTTACATCCAAGGAGTCCCGAGGAAAAGGGACAGCAGCAAGCATACTACACTGACTGTAGGGCTTTACTCTGTGCTGAGCATTAGGTAATATATTCTTCAGAGCATCTTAGAATTTGAGCTTTCTCTCTTGAGTATCATTTTCTTATGTTGGTAAGTGTCAGTAATCATTTCATGTTGTTTATGAATGATCTTTCTCCAAAAGTTTCTGTGAGCAATTTTCTGGTTTTGTTCAGAAATGAATGTTCTATAATATTAAAAGTGATACTCAGTTTCCGAGATGACCTCTTTTCCCCAGTTTGTCACCATCTATATTAAAAATAAACAAACCCAAAACCAAACTCATAGAGATTAGGGCCACCAGTATGCTAGAAAGTGATTATAGTAATGAAAAAAATCCCTGCCTTCAAACAGCTTTTCTACTAAAAGAACTTACCTGTCATTGTCTATAGACCCATCTGTAGACTTACCTGCCCTTAATTACCTCAGTACCCAGCAATCTTAATACTTTTTCAAAATGCATTAATTCTCTTTTCTCTTTTTTTCTTTTTTTTTTTTTTTCAGCCAGTGCATTCTCTTGTTTTACAAAATAAAAAAACCTTTGTTATGAAGCATGCTTTTTGCATTGCTCATTTCTCATTTCAGTGACTCTCCTTGGTCTGACATTTGCTGATTATCAGTCACTTTCCAAGGCATAACTTGTGAAGGGAAGGAAATACATGCAAATTTACATCTCTAGGACTGTGCATGATTCTGTGTAATTTCTTCTTCCATTTAATTAGCTTAGATTTCTTTTTTTTCTTTTGTCAGTGGTGCTTAAAGGCAGGCTGTTGCTTGCATCGTTTTGTTGAATGTCAAAGCTACGAGGCTGTTGCTGCTGTGCCACGGTTTGTTTGTTGGTGAATAAAACCTGAAGCTCTTCAAAACCAGATACGTCTTGGGATAATTTGTTCTGTTTCAACTAGGGAGGTCTGCTCAGAAGTGGGGAAAGGAGTCACAGCTCGCTGCGAAGCCCTCAGCTCTGGAGGTCTGCATGGCTGTGCTGCAGTAATTCTGATCAGTTCGAGAATAGTGTAGCTTTGTGGATCCTGAGTAGCTGGCAGCATACAGCTTCCATAATGTATCACTTCTGGTTTCTGTTTAAATAGAGGAGTAAGTAAAAGAATGGCATTTTCTACCTGTATGATTTTTTTTTTTTAGTTAAAATGAGTCCTTGGGTACATTGTTTAGCAATTTGTGTTATTGGTGACCACTAGAGAACCTTCTCTGTTGTTTCAGATTACTTAGCATCTCCTTTTCTTTGCTCTCTTTTATGTCTGTGTGGCTTTTTGTACGACTTGCTTCCATCCTACTTGTTTAATTTACATTGAGCTTACTTACATTGGATTTTAGCTGGGTTTTTTGCTCGCTGTACAGTTAGCCCTTGTTGTGAGGAGCATTATAAAATTTGTGTCTCAGACTCCCTTGTCCTTATTGCAAACGGATGTGGAGCTTGTTTTTTTTTTGCCAAAATTATCTGTGTTGAAGAACCTAGCTCAACTTAGATTGCTGGTAAGGGTTATGACCTGTGAAATTTCTGATGCATACATCTTTAGTCACATTGTTTAACCACGAATGCCACCCACTACCTACAGATTCCCTTTTCCTGGTATCCCTCTTGTGCCATACAATGTTTCGTTGTAGTTGCAGGTTTTTTTATTTATCATTTAAAAATTCTGTGTTTCAAATTTATATGGAAAAAATGTGTATCAGTGTTCATATATTTCTCTACTAGTTTTCTATCTGTATAGAATCTTACTGTTCACTTATTCCTATTACTCTCATTACTTTGAAAGTCTAATTAATTAATTTCCTCCATGTATTTATTTCCCTCAGGAACTGTCCTAACATTTCTGAATATCTGTTCTCTTATTTTGGTGTATTTTGTTCCTCAATGACTTCCATTTTTTTCCACTTGTCTTCTCTTTCTAGTATTGTTTGGTCTGATTTACTGCCTTTCTATATAGCTTTTGGAATTTTAATTGCTGTCATTAATTCTGTGCTCCAGCAGTTCCCTCTCAACAATGACAATGGTTTAATCAAATTGGAGTGGATAACGTTTATAAGCACACTTGTAAAAAACACTTCTTAGAAGTCAAAGAAAATACAGTTTAGTGTCTCATTTAATATTTCATGGTCCTTAAGTACATTTAGTCTGTCATTGTTACTGTGGTGGTTTTCCAGACTTTCATCTGTTGTGAACAGATGACTCAACAAAAGCCATGGTTCAAATACATTTTCTTGCGCATTTGCTATTTTACTGTCTGTATCTTTGGAGAAAATGATATGTAAGTCTAGAATCCGGGATGTAAGATTGTAGCAGTTTTGTAGCAATTAAAATATCTAAGTTACTTGGTCCTACAGTACAGTGAGGAAGACCATACAGATGAACTATACAGGGGTATCTGTAGGTTAGTGGTTACTGTGGGATTGTGTATTTGTTTGGAGGTACGTCACTGTTCTAAGCTTGAAATGTTCTCAGACGCAAATTGTCTGGGAGTAAGAAATTACTGGAAGAAAAGGGTGAAAGAAAATATGCAATTTGCATGTCTATGTATGCCAAAGCAATGTATGTAGAATCCATTTAAAATTCAAATGGTGTTTTGCCGTATGTCAGTTATAAACAAATAGTATCAGTATAACCTCTCTCTTTCTTCACTTCATTCAACAATTTTGATTTCTAATACAATTTTGTGGCTCTGTTTCGAGTAGTAGTTAGAAGGCAGGCAGGTATTTTCCATCATATGAAGGGAATGAAACTCCACACCGAAAAGTGCTTAACACTGTGTACTTCATAAGCTGCTTGTTTGTGCTTGTGCCATTGTTTTTCCAGTTAACAGAATGCTGTGTTATATAGCTGTTTATATATAGCTCTTGGTCTAAATGTGCTTGTCTTTGTGCATGTACACACACACAGAATAGCTGGCTGTATTTAAGTCTTCAAAAATAAGATAACAATGATGATTTTTATCACAAAAAAAAAAAATCCCTCATGCACTGTTTGTGAGAGAGAGAGGCATACTCCCAGGTAAGGTATTTCGTAGCTTAAGGCAGCTGCCTGGTGTGGTTCCAGCTGCCTGTGTTTAGCCTTTAGCCTGTCGATGACATCGTGCATCTAACATCAGCGTTCTCTCCAGTCATCCACTCGTGCACGTGAAGCTTGATGTTTCAGGCTCCTGGTCCTGAGCAGCTAGTGTGCATTAGCCTTCTCGATTTGTAGGAATTTTAGTGCTTCAGCCAGTTCCAGTGATGATCTTTTCCAGTGTTACCCATTTTCAGTGATTTCTGCAATGCATGAAATTGAAGAGTAAGGTATATATTGCTAGCTTAAACACCTCATTGGTCTATACTTGCTTGTTGTAGAGCCCGAGAAGCCATCTTCACTGCTCTTGCAGGTGTCAAGAGTTCACCTGTTTACTGTTGTTGATGTTCCCTCTCCAGTCTGAAACCTACATTTTTTTGTTGTTTAGTCTTGTTCTACCTGTAGATTATACACGTCAAAATGAAGAAGCCTTAATATTTTTCTAGGTAAGAGCAGCACTAAAATAAATTGCTCTCCGATCTTTTTACATGGGAGAAATAGATTCAGCTGTAGATGTGTTTTACAAGATTGACTCATTCTTGTAGCTTATCTTTGAACCTTATCTGCTGACTTTTTTTTTTTTTTTTTTTTTGAGTTCCAGAATTAAGCTCAAGTGTTTGTGGTTTCATGAGCTCAGGTGTGAAGGCAACATGATAACCATACTCCCAGTCTGGATTTTTCTTGTTTAGTTCCAATTAGCAGAAAATCTTACATTCATAATGTTCAGCAAGATATCTATAACAGACCGTGAATCAAAATGTCAAGTCCTGTCCAGGAAACTTTCCAATGTGAAATATGAAGAAATGAATGAATCTAAAACTTAAAATCAGAAAAGTATGGTGTTTGTGCAGAAAGAAAACAGTATATGTGAACATGAGATGGAAAAAAAGCCTTGTACTGTATGGGAGGTGTGGAAATCTCTTAGTTACCTTTTGCAGTGTCAGATGACACTGGAAAATTTCAGCTGAAGTGATGAATCAAGTCTAGTGCAAATTGAGGACAACGGTCAGTGGCAGATGTTCTGATGACTTTTCTGTCCTTCTGCATCTTAGAGAAGGAAGGTAAAGATGCAGCAAAATTAAGAAGTCTTTGGTGGTGATGATGAAGGTTTGAGGCTCTTCTGCTGTTGGAAAGGGGTTGGAGGAAGATGACTCTTTGATGGATGTGTCCCAGGTAAATGCCTGAAGCAAATTGCTCCTGAGTTTCGGAACAGAAAGTCCAGTATAAACTAAGAGCGAGGAAGAAGTTGGAAGCTTGAGAGAATGTCATAGAAATTTCTTTGCCTGGTCTTTGTACCCTGGAGGAAGAAGTAAAACAAGTGAGAACGTAGTTGTAAAGGAAGAGACGAGAGTACGACACAAATGGCAGAAAACAGGGAAACTGTAGGATCAATAGATAGGTAAGATTTACTTCATGGGCAGACTTTCTCTTTTGTGCTAAGTTTTTTGAAAATGTGACCACCTTTAATAATTTTTTTAATTTTTTTTTTTTTCTCCATTCGTCAACTGACAATTGCTCTCCCTACAGCCAAACCGTGTGAACATTCTACATCCTGCTTCAGGCAAAACTGACTACATTAGCACATATCACTGGTGGTAAAACAGTAACCAAGAGTGGAAAAGAGGAAAGGAAAATAGTCTCTTTTAACTGAAACATCTGTTTGCGGAGTGAATGTCTGTGATCTTAATGAAAGGGCACCGTATCAGTTTCAAAAGAGACCTGCAATATCCATAGGCCAAAGCAAAAAAATAGAGCTAGAACTGCAGGATCAGATGAAGAAAGAGATGCTAATGGTACGTGGTGAATTTATCTTTTGTATATGAGGCACAAACTAGGGAGAGGGAAAGGGAATGGCAGAAAAAGGAGAACCATTTGGGAAGATCCAGTAAATCTTTAGGAACGTGTTAACTGGGTAGGGTCCTTTGGGACCTCAAATCTATAGCAGATAAGTGTATCCTATATAATTCAAGTCGCAAATTACTCAACCTCCATTTTAAGTCGTTACGGCTTGTAGCTTTTTTATAATACCAACCAAGAAAGAGTAACTTCTAAGGAAGGACTACAAACATAAGGGAAAATGTAAGCACCTCAAAAAACTGGAGCAAGAACTTGACTACATAGAAGATCAGAGGGAATAGTGAGACATGCTAGAAGTCAAGAAAGTTGTCTCTATGAAAAGTATTTAAAGATCCTCCTGTCTGAAGACAATGAAGAGGCTGGTGTTAGATATTTATAATGTTGAAATTAAACACTTGACTAAAACTGAAGTGAAAATTTTTGTCTCAGTTTCCGATTCGAAAAACACAGTAAGACGTGACAGAAAAGCCAGAAGGTCTCTCTACATATTAGCATCTTCAAAATGAAAGCAAAGTTCAGAGCTCGATATGCTCCTACCAGAACTGCCCCTATCTGAATGCCCCTGCTACCTGACTGTACTCTCCTTACACTAGAAATGGGAAATGTGATGCTGGTGGTTATAAGCCTGTTGGATTTACCTCACCAGTTTATGATTTTCAGAAGATACTTAAGTGGAAAAAAAGTCATTTTAGAATATAGATGCAGGTGAGACGTATGACAAAACCCACGAAACTTCTCATGTTTAGATGACATCAGACTCATGCAGTATTTTTACAGTGGTTTTGTTGAGGATACAGAGGCAAATAGACTGCTACTTGGAAAGGTTTTGGCTTACAAATTCCTTTCTTGAGACTTTTTTCTTTTCCAGTTGGTGCCTAGGTAGGAAATACGAGAAGGAAGGATAAAGCCGTATTAACTCATCTAGGGGCAGCGCTGCCAACATTTGCTACTTGAGTTAACCACGTCGCCTCCTTAGTCATTTAATGGCAGCCTTATCTTTGAGAAATGGTGCAGGACGGATTAAATACTGACGGACTGGAAAGGATATATGTACCAGTTGTCAAAGGAGGGAGAGGAGTGAAGGAGAAAGAGTGCAATCATGTTAATACTGATGTCCAAAAAAAAAAATAAAATAGTTTATCGTACTGTTTTTGTTTATGTGCAGTGTAACGAACAGATGAATAATTGCCAGCATGGACTCAGCAAGAATAAATAATGTCAAACTAGTTTAGTTTCTCTCTATGGTAAAACAGTCGAAGCTGTGAAGAAAAACAAAGCAGTATCTGCCATATATTATGACTTTATATAAAGTCTTTCATAAGTCTGTCTCTTGTGACATTTTCATAAGTAATGCAGAGAAATGTGATCTAGGAGAATCTAGTGCCCAGTAAGTGCAAAATTGATTGGATCAGTATTGCTATTGATCAATTGTCAATGAATTGTTCTCAGAATGAGAAGGTATATTGAGCAGGTTTTCTTTAGAGACCTGCCTGGAGTCTGATTCTTCTTTCTGTCTTTTTAACTAGTGAGCTGAATGATAAAATAGAGAGTAACTATAGCGGTTCTGCAGATGACACAAAAGTGAGGAAGGACTGTGGTAGAGCATAAGGTCACATTTCAGAATGATCTTGCAAAACTGGGAAAATAATCTACAAACCGATAGGTGAAATTCAATGGGGATGAGAAGACAAAACACTTATTAATAAATCATAGCAGTCCTTCAGAAAATAATTTGATTTTTTTTTTCATTTGATAGCACTATACTGTATCAAAAGGTAACCCTTTCACTTGGGTGTACAGATAGAAATGTATCCCATAAAATAAGCAAAGTCAGCTTTATTCTTAATTAAGCATTGTCAAAGTCTCTGCTGCAACACAGCATTCCTCTTGGGGAGTCACATTTCGAGAAAGACTTGGGCCCCTTTGAGGCTGAACAAAGGCATCACAGGTGATGAAGAAGCTTCAGAAAGATCCCTTGGAGGACGAGTAAACTATTGGCATTTGTTCAGCCTGCAGAAGAGAAGGAATAGGAGAGCGTAGTTTTCCACTATGTAAAAAGTGATTATACAAGAAATAAAGGAATAATTTCTTATGTTGATGTTGAGCATGTTAAGTAAAAAGGGTCCAAGCTCAACCAAGAAGGGCTCAAAGGAGATACTACAGGAACCTTTCTAAATGCCAGATTAACAAAGTAATAAAGCACATTGCATGACAAGGCTTTGAATTTTTATCATTGCTAGGCTTTGAAGAGCTGGTTAAAGATATGTGTAGCTATAGTTTTCTCCACTTTTGAGAGTAAGGTGGCAATGCATATATTTTTTTTTTTTCAAATTGTTTCCTTAACTTGTGTTTTTCTAAAAGTTTGACTGAATGACTGCCTGTATCAGAATTATTCAAGTTGAGGCAAGATAACAGCAGTTATATTTACATGTCCACCTGCTTGAATTCACCTTTTCTGAGGAGGAAAGTGAGAGGATGGGGCTAGAAAAAAATATAAATGCTCCAAACTGTAGAAATATTCTTTCTTTCAGGACCAATATTCATCATCTTGGCTAGTCAAACGGATAAACTTTTGATTCAAACAAGATGTTTGATTTAAGAGATACTTTCTTTTGAAATAGCCTTTTAATGCTTTAGTGGGAATTTGAATTCTGGAAATTGATATCTTCAGATTAGTTTTAGAGAATATATTTGTGTGTGTGTGTTTGTGAAATCATAACTTTCAGGCAGAAATCTGTCCCTCGCCTTTCTCTGATTTGAATTTGAGAGGGATCTCTTCAACATGACTGTCAAGATTATTTCAGACTTTTAACACTGACTTTACTTTCTCCATTTCTTCAAGGATGGTCATCAGTGTGGTGTTGTTTTTCTCTTAATCTGTATATACAGAAGAAGCCCTGTGTAGCTTAATTAAAAATTCATTGCCATTTTATGTTCGACAAAAAGATAAACAGTGCATTAGACTAAATTGTCCATTACACTTTTATGCAAGACAGTGTAATTACATGAAAAATACCCTCAACAGTAAGAATAAAATTGATCATAGGATAGTGCTAATGCATTTATATGCAATGAGAGCAGGTTTAATTATAGTGCATTTAAGATTGGTATGCCAAGGGCAATAAACTTTACAACAACATGCGAAAGTTTAATAAGCATGAAACATCATAAGAACAATGTAGACTAAACCTTCCTTGCATCCGAAAGCTGAAATGCAAACAAGTTTTTATTTATTGCCTCAGGTAAAAAAGTCTGTAGAAACAGATAAGTGATGACAAAGCTTTGATGTTAATAAACCCAAATGGAAGTCAAAAATCAAAGTGTGTAAACGGCTAGGTTATAAAAAGAAAGATGACAGAGTTATACCCTGTAATTAGGTGTAATTTGTGCTTTTGGCACAGCTATTTGTCCTGCGTGAATGAGAGGTTGTCTTATGTTTTCTTGTCCCTGTATAATAGAATTGCAGTACAGGCACATCCCACTTAAAACCTCCCTAAGTTGATTTTTTTTTTTTTTCTCTTTTTCCAAGAAGTATTTGAAAGCAGCATGCATATTGATCCCCTCTTATGTGAGGAATGGAGTCACTTTGCCCTTCCTAGTACTTGAAAATAAGCCTCAGCGGAGTTTTTATAAAACACAGCTAGAAAGAAAGTAATCATTTTAGAAAAACGCAACCAAATCACAAAATGAGTTTCTACCTTGAGTATAAACCACACACTCAGATGTCATACAAGTAAATTACATCAAAACTAGAAAATTAATAATACAATTAAATTATTTAATGAGTTGTTCTGTTTAGCAGCTGCATGGTCGGCTGTCTCATCCATATTTTACACTGTTGTAGGACAAATTGCTGTTAATTAAATAATTTAATTTAATTGATTCCTGTCTTTACTTTATGGTATGTCTGCATGAGACATCAAATTTTCAGTGCTGAAACCTACTTTACAACCATCTCTTTCTGCCATGCACTGTGAAAATTTTTAAGAAATCTTTTCTTCTACTTCCTGTGTTGCAAAGAAACAGAAAAAGTCTGAAAAAGATTTAGGGAAAACTGCAGATTTTACTAATAGCTACATATTTATACAGGTACCAGTTTATAAACTTTCCTGTTTAGGAACAATTACTGTATTTGAAGACATGCTAATTTCTCTGTGTCTTTATGAAATTACCACAAAGTTTGGTACTCATGTGTGGGTTTAATCTCTCTAATGTGACGTTCACAGCTCTTGTTTGGTGGGATGTGAAATACCCTGGCAGAGCACCTTTCCATTAGCTGCGTTCCGTGTTCAAGCTTGTAAATCCATGATATGCGATGCAAGAATTGACTGCACCAACAGTGGCACAGCCACTTGCTGAAGCTTACATTTCTCTTACACAGGAAAACACATGAAACAAAGTGGAAAAAAAAACACTACAGTTCCTTTTTACCTTGACCTAAATATGTTTTTGTTTGTTTTCAAAGTCCCCTTTGCCTTTGAAGTTAAAGTCCTACGTATTGAGAAGTTCTCATATGCTTTCTGTGAATGCTACAGCGTTGGTTACATGTCAGTGTTTGCTGGTGGCATGAGGTGTCCCTCTCACTCCTGTGGCTATCCTTCTGTCTTCTGGTACATCCTTGAAAGGGTGTGCGCTTGTACCACGGTGCACGAATCTACCCCTTTTATTCCAATTGTTTTTCCAGTTCAGGAAGCCTTTTTCATGGATTCTACCTTGAAGGACAAACTCTTTGGTAGGGAAAAGGGCATTTGGACATTTTCTTTCTCGTTGGGGGTGAGCGAGGAGGGCTACACTTTCTCTTCTGGGTGTCTGTGCCGACACCAGGGTGAGAGATACCTTCCTGCCACCCCAGTGTCACTCTTGACAGCGTTAAATGCCTCTCTTCCTCCTGTTGTCATTTCCCACTCCAGAACTGCTGTGGCTATATTAGGGAAAAGGATTTGGCAAGTCTGTAGCTGCTTCTGCTGTTAAAGGAATAATCTTGTTATAAAACCAGTTATGTAAGTATTTCATTTCAGAGGTCACATTTTGGTAAGCTAGAAGGATTGGCTAAAATTTCTGGAAGCTTTTGTGGGATATTATTTAAATAAAATTTAAAAAGCAAATCCTCAAACAGTATCATTTCAACTTCTGCCCATGCTGTCGGTACTTTAAAATATTTAAGAAGATTTAAGAGAAAAGTCATAGTATATGAATAGTATGTGCTTCTGAAGTGAATTCAGCTCTTCTGTCAAGATTGGGTGGGATTCAGTAAAATTCCAAACCCCTGTGGGAAGTGATGAGAGCAGAATTTTCAATTGATATTCAGTAACGGTCCAGTGATTTAGTAGTTATAAAAGTAGATGCCTGTAGACAGGCTTTAAACTAGTTTTCCACATCACTGTGGGACTTCTGCAGTCTTAAAAATTTTAAGAAAAAATTAGAAAATCCTGTATATCCTCTATGTTCGAAAACGCCAAAGGTGCACGTTTTTCTACCTTACCTGTAAAATCACTATCTTTTAAATGTGTTCTGATCATTATTGGGTTTACCTTTTCTAACAAATGTGACACTGTTAATGGGACATGGTGAATATTTCTTGTATCATCTCAGAAGTTAGAAAATGCTGATGCTCAGGAGAGTTCTCTAAGTATGGTTCATGCTGATCGATTACTTAAAGCCTTTTTATTTTCCTCTTTTCCTGTCACTGAGATCCACTTCATAATTTAATCTGTAGCTTTTAAACTTCCATTTTCTAACTGCTGTGGACTATAAAGATGTACTTCTCTCATAAGTCAAGTGGTAGAGCCATGCTCCAAATGGCCCAGTTCGTTTTCTTTTTCGCCTATATTTTAAGTTAAGCTTTCGCAGACAGACTTGTTTAAATCTATTTCTTGGGCCCAAATATCTGTTCATGGTTGGTGATATTCTTGAAGTGCCAATGCTTGTTGAAAATTACCACAATTTCAGAACTACTGGCATTGTTCATTCACTGTTCATGACAATTCGTATTTAATTCACAAAATCACTTCTAAGTTTTCTCAAGTAGTTGTGAAAGCATACCCCACCTCAGAGTCAGTCTTTCTCTCTCTGTTTTTAATCATTGTTTGCTTTCCTCTTTTACTTCCCCTTTCCCCACAATTAATTATAAACTTCTTTCATGACCCTCAGCTTTCCAGATCTGTCAAAACCAACGTTCTTACTCTCTAGACTATCCCAAGTCAGATTCAGGTTTCACTTCCACTGTCTCGCAGGCCAGCCAACAGGGGCGGGAATGTGAGGGTGGCAGTACATGGACCTGAGCCTGAACAAAGCCGTGACCCCCCCAGTCTGTGCCACATGTCACCTTTGTGTGGAGACGTTCTGGCTTGCAGGACAGAAGTGCACCTGATGTGACTTTGTAGCCAGACACCATTGCTCCACAACAATTCAGGGTCAGTATGACTTTGGAGAAATGACTCATAATTTGTTTTGGAATTCCAGCTAATCTTACTGTAGAGAATTTGATTTGCCTATCAGTTACCCAAATTCATTAGGCTGTGGAAAACAACTCTGAAAATTCTTTTTTTTCTAAGATTTCTGTCTAAGTTTAAATGAGTGTGTGAGATTTCTCTCTAACACCGATATATAAAGCAGAACTTTTTTGTTTGTTTTTGAGTGGAGCCATTTAAAAATAAATCATAGTTAATTTTGAAGTAAGAGTTGTTTTCTTTCAATAATGAGGGTGTGGAGTGGGTATTTAGAAGCATACTTTAGTATGACTTCTACTGTCTGAAAACCAGAATGCTAGTATATACATCAAAGTGTTGGTGTTTGACAGCTGTGAAATTTTTGTGTGATTTCTTCCTGAACTGGTATATACACAGCATGATAGTAATGTACTCTATTAAAACCGATTCTTTCTGTTGTCCTCTTACTCTGTTGAGGTGCTACTACTTGTTGAGAACTGGAAAGATACCTCAAGGTAAAGGGAGAGTTGGACTCCTTGTGTGCAGAATTGTAGCTGTGCTTAGGGACATATGTTAAAGGTTGGTTTTTGTTTGGTTTTTTTTAATAAAATTGTAGGATTAATCTAGATGTGTGGTTAAAATGATTTTTTTGATGATGATTGGAAGAATTGTTTTAGTCTACAACCTAGAATAATGGGTAAATTATCCTTTTTCAAATAGTTCATTGTAATTACATTAGATTTATAGATAGGAGAGTATTCCTTTCCACTTTCTCTCTCTGGGGTCTATGTCAGTTCTGGAGTTCTTTGTCTCTTTTTGGTGGTCTGGTTTTTTTGAGTCATTAAGTTGATGGATGTCAAAGCCTTGCCTTTGTTTAAAGTGTAATAACATCTTTATTTGAGAACATATGGGGATGTTATCATCTGGAAATGACAGAAGACAAATTTGTGTTCTTTAAAGCACTTTTGTTCCAAATGGTAATGACTTTTGTTCTAAATGGTACTTCCAGAGTGTGGTTAGGCCAGTGACTGCAATCGTCATAGGAAATCAGTTCCCTCCAAAAGATGATTGCTGTAAATCAGACCTGCTTAGGTCATCATATCAAATAGATGGGAATTGTCAGAGAAGCCTTAATTGGTTTAGGCCCAAGAATGGAAGGTGTGTACTTGAGGACACTAGCAGGAGCTGCAAAAGTGTGATTGACTTTCTAATTGTGACTCAGTAGTAATTTAGTTTTACCACTTCAGATAGCTGTGGATGTGATGAGCGAAATTTGATGTCTACTGGTTAAACTCAAATTTTTGTTAGGATAATTCAGTGCTTTTTCTTTTCACTTTATCTTCCTTTCTGTAATGCTAGATGTGCATTTGCGTTACAGATTAAGTAGCAGAGAAAGGGCAGCAAAAGTTTATATGAGTAAGGATGTATTTGATCCTCTTAATGTTCTAGGTATGGAATTTTACAGTTGAGATACAGTTTAGTTTTTCTTCAGTTTACTGATTTCAAAAAAATTCAAAATACTTTTTCTGGGGTAGATAAGCAGTTTTGAAACTACGTAGCAAATAAAATTGAGGATTTGGGGTTACGTGAAGGATTCTTCCAAAATGTGTTGGAGTTTGGTTTTTTTATTTATTTTTTTTTAAATTAGAGATTTGAAACGAAATGTGCAAAACTGAGATGCGATTTATTTTAGAACATTCCAGTATTAAAGCGCTTGAGTACTGTATAGACAATTCAGCAAAATCAATGAACTGAAGTATGTGTACATGTGGATATATGTAAGTATATATCTGTTGATGCTTCCACGCTGAAACTTGCTGAGAAAAAAGGCAAGAAATATCCCATGGCATTTTTGCATTGCCCCAGTAACATGCCTGTCATGGAAGAAGCATCTACCTAATTGAGGGTAGATCGATGTGGTTGTCTGACCTGCTCCGAGGTTTCTGCCTTTCCTGTTGAGAGTGTGAACAAAAGGGCCACATTTTCTGTGTATAGATAAAAATCCTGTCCTGCTTTAGAAGCATAAACTTTTAATGGAAACTGTACCATGGTTTTTTTTTCAGTGGGCTATAACTTGGCTTTCTTGTGCTTTGATGTCAGTGTTTTCTGTTTCCAGACTGTGACCCTGAATACAGTAAAAACGTACTGATAATAACCATTTCAGAGAACCTTTAATTTGTTTTAGTTATGAGAAAGTTTGGGTTTTTTTATCATTCCAGAAAGAAAGCACCTCTGTTGATCTCTGTCATTTCACCTATTGCTGTAGTTTTGTAATTTCTATTTTCCAGAGTCTTTGAATAGAATCCTGGTGAGCTCTCATGAGATTTTTGCATCTGAGGCTATAATATTTAGGTCATCTTAAAATCATCTTTCAGAATTAGCATTTTACTGAGTTACTTGTATCTGCCAGTATTAAGTAGGCCGTAAGTATTCTGTTCTGCTTTTTAAAACAATAACAAATTTTGTCCCTTTAAATTGGAAGTGAGAACAGTGTTACATAATCGCTGTTGTTTTTAGCTCAAATTTCTGAAGTGCACCATAAATATAATCCTAGCTTTTCTGTGGCCATTGAAAGTGTTGAGGAAAAAGTAACAACCTTGATGATTTCTGACAAACAAATGAGGGTTACTTATGGCAAGACAGCATTGTTGAATTAGAGGCTATATTCCAAGTCTGCTTGTAAGTCTTCACAAATCCTATCACAATGGAAGCCATGGAGTAACAAAAATATTGTGAAACAAATGCCTCCTGGGTGGCTAATTATTGGCATTCTTTCCTTTTTACTCAAAGGGAAGCTCTGTATCTTCCCTGTAAAATGCTGTCTAACTTGAGAGCAAGAATGCTTTGGGACGGGGAGCTGAAATCTCCTCAGTGGTTTATTTGTGAGGGATTTCTTATTTATGCTTTTATTTTATCGGGAAAAAAATATAGCTCTTAAAAGGAACTGCATTAAATCCTCACTGTCACAAAAGACTGTTAATACCTTGGCTTTCTCTATTAAAATATCATGTAAACAATTATTGAATTATTTGTGCTGGTTCGTGGATGTTGTTCCAGTTTGAAATAAATGTTGAATTCAGAAGAACAGTTAATACGCAATCTTAATTTAACATATTTTGTTTAGATGAACTAATGGAGTGAGAGGGCTTTTCAATTTATTATACTTTCTTTTTAAGTCAATGCCAAAGCTTTTCTGCTGATTTGAAGTAAGAACTTATGATCATATTACTGTTTATCGTGTGCTGTAGAGGTTGCAATTATTTCCTTTCTCTGACCATTTCTGCATCAGCTTGATTATTAAAAGCTTTAGCTGCTACAATGTTGATTAGAAGATGGCAATGGCGTAATTGCGTTCTCCTCTTCATGGAAAAGTGGCAGTTCTCAGAGAAGGAAAGAATAAAGGCCAATACATGCCTTCCTATATCTGCCTGGAGGTGGTTCACGTTATAGAAGCTTTTTGATGAGCATGAAAAATCAGAACCTTAAAGCTGAGACAAATCTAGAAACATTACAGAAAATAAACTCTCTCCAGGAAGCCTAAACTTGAGGGAAGAAAAATAATTTTCCCCAAATTATGCCTTTATATTGGCCATGCAAGTCACTAAATCCTTTCTCACTTAGTGATTTTTAATTCAATAAGCCATTGCTTATGTTCCATTAATTTAGTGCTTTACAGAAGATTGCTGTAAATGTGAACAATAACCATCTCTGGTGTTACCTTGATGGCCTGACTTTCTATTTTCGGCTTTCTTCAGTTGTGTTGTGCTTCCTAGGAGATTAGAAATTCATTATTGTGCATCTGTTCTTGTTTCTTTGTGAAAGCTGTCAGTCCAATATTTTGATTAGGGTTATGATTTGGGGGGGAGAGAGGATATATTGTTTAGGGAAGAGAGAATCTATTCTCTTTGGACCATGCTGCAAACAGGTTTTGTTACAGCATTTTCCTGTCATGATTTTCCAACCCCCTCTGGAGAACTAAAGCAAAAAAGACAGAGATCCAGCATCTCTGACATGGGAGACATAAAGTTTGTGTGTGTTTCATGTAGCTTTGGTACGAATTGTCCGCTTTCAGGGAGCTTTAATTGTGTTACTTTTCTTAGTCCTAATGGTGAAGGGTAGAAGAGAATTTTTTACTGCATGGGTTTTTTTGTTCCATGAATGTGCAATACTCATCCTAAGTCAATTTTGGAAAAACAAAAACAAAAAACCTTATGTGTTTTTTAAGAAAAGCGTAGTGACACAAGTCTGATCACATCACTGGCTCGTTCAAAACTGCACCAAAGGAGGAAAATGTAGTAACTTCACAGAGTGAAATAGCTCACCCCATCAGCAGAAAGTACTTACAGCAAAAAAAAAACAAACCTGTGGCAGACAGCTATGAAAAATCTTCCATTTTCTTACTTCCATATTTTTGGCATTAAGGAAGAAACAGGTTTATAATTTAGAGCTAATTGAGTAGTTTAATCATGGCATATATAAGCAAAAAACCCCCTGATTCAAACAGTGGCTTGCGGTATTTATTTAAAAATCTACTATTAATTCATGATGTGTTCAGGTTTTTTTAAGTCTATTAGGATTATTTTTCTCTCTTCCTTAATAGTGTGTATCTGCATATGTATGTCTATATATATTAAAATAAAAACATCACTGCTTCTCCAGATATGTGTGTTGTAGCTAAGGCTTAGTAATCTCAGAGTACTACTTCAAAATCAGTCAGGCTTGTAACTTTTTTAATACATTAATAAAACCGAAATAGATTCCCTGATGTGTAATCAGGATAAATCCACTGACTTCATCTGAGTTTTCTGATTTATACAACCTTCACCTGGTTTACTAAACAGAAAAATTGAGCAGGGGCTAGGTAGCAAAAAGTCGGAGATCACAGATGGGGCAAACTGAAAATAACCTATAGTCACTTTGAAGATCAGATATAAAAAAGCAGAAAGTTGAGTTGGGAAGTCATGCTCCCTGACCTAATCTTGGAATGCAGAATATGGGGAAAATGCAAAAGTAGCCTAGGAATTTCTCTGAGGTCCGTCATTTACAGAGACCAATCTGTGCCTATACACAGCGCATCATTTTTATACTTAATTTTCAAATGTGGTAAAACAACTCAGCTAAGAAAGCAGGCTAAAAGACTGTTTTAAAAAAAAAATTAAAAAAAATCTTCAAATTATGCTTTAATCCCTGTTTGCTTAAATTCTGATTAAACTAACTGGGCATAAATATGTCTGTAAAGCTGCATACAGATTGAAGTATGTTGTCAAATGTAAAAAGACTTAAATTTTGCATGTGCTTAAATGTTCTGATCTGCGATGATCTACTGAATACTGTTACCTGTATTCCTGAGTCTAATAAAATCATGGTCTGTTAGGATGGAGATGTAGGGTCAAAGATGTTTGTCTTTAATATCTTGTGTTCTCTTCACAATCTGTAGCAGTAGGCTGCCTTTCTAGTATTAAAAGACAGAAAAGGAAACTGGGCAAAGTGTTATTCCTATAAACTGCTGCTTGTAATGCTTCTCAACTAAATTATCGTCATCGAACATCAGTATTTACTGATTAAAGTACAAAATAAGTTATTGAGCGAAAACAGAAAAAAATTGATACCAGTTTTCAGTCTTTTTGACATTTAAATCCTTTTCTAAAAGAAAATTCAGGGACCTGTGATTGTACATGAGGATTAGAGTTCTTGGTGTGAAGCTTAATGTGGGCAAACGTCCTGCTGATTTGCTTGGAGAAATGGAGTGAAAGATTGTCACGGAGTTAGGAGCACTTTCACAAGGAACTTCAAAAACTGCAGTAATTCGAAGTTCAGGTGAATCACACTATTCTTTCAGCTATTAAACTGTTAAAATGATATACACACACGCATATATGAAAATAACAAAGTGAGTATGGTTTGGGTTTTTTTTCTTTCAATAATTAAAATTCACCTTTCTGAGTTCATTTCGTCTCCTCCCCCTCCCAGGTGTTTTTGTGCTTCAGTATCACCAAATGAAACATAACCAGTCCAAGAAAAGTCAAGTACTGAAACCAATTACCGATTGCTTTGCAAAAGTAACATAGCTTTCAAAGGTATCGCTAATTTGTTACTTATTTACTTTTGACCTTCGGCGGTAAGAAATGGTGGTTATTCTGAAGAAACACGTCTTTTTATTTTTAACGTTGGCATTTTCCAGACTCAGTAAGTGCAAAAGCTCAGTTAAGAGCAAGACATTTAAAACGTTTTAGTAGAAGTAACTGATCGAAGTGGATATGTACTGCGAACTGCCGTGGTTTCGCTGCCTCCCAGTCCTGCTTGTAGCTGCTGTTGATCATTAAAATTTATACCAAATTTCACAGCTGCCGTTGCTGAGTTAACTAAGGTAATACAGCCTGTGTTAAGCTGTAATTGGACTCACCCTGTCATCTTCACTTGCAACATTTTGAATTCTGTTAAACATTATTAAACTTGTGACACCCTGTGGCAGTGGTGAGCCATTGCATATGATGTATTGCAGCAAAAGATGTATTTTGAACACCCTTCTTTTGGAGTAGAGCTCTCACTTTCCAAAACCAGAGTGACTGCAAACTGCTTTTGGTCTCCCAAAACAGACGCTCCTCCCAAAGGCAAGAGTGGAAGCCATGCTTATTTTCAACATCCTGCGTTTTACAAATAAACTCCTTTGCTGGACCGAGCAAAGACATTGTTTCGCGTGTTTTGTTTTGAAACTGCCTCTTTATTATTGATGTTTCTGAATCAACCTTCTGTCTGTGTGCATGATGGCAGTCCAAGAAACAGCAAAGGCAAGCAGATATTTCTGAAAGGCACAGTCTTCCTTGAACTTCCTTTGTTTTGTCATAAACTCTTGAAATTATTTTGTAAAGCCGCTGTTAGCGATAGTTATTGTATTATCAAGGTTTCAAGTAAGGTAGCTGAGATGGACAGCATTGTGCGGACTTTTAAATCATTAGAGTGCACTTGGGGGATTCATGAAAGAGGTCGTTACAACCATGTATGTTGTGTGTTGGCAGATGCTAGAGGATTGGTCTGTGTGGGCAACTCTTACCACATCTTGAAATGTTCACCATAATGTTTACACCTCTCCACTATAAAGAAGTGTTACCCCACAAATCTATGCTTTGCCAAAGCAAGTTAATTTGTGAAAGCATTTTATCCTCATGTGCTGATAACTATTTACTAGTGATTTAATTATTTTGGTTTATGTCACACCCAGTAGAAGTAGCAATGGGATGTACTCTTAGTGCCTCTGTAGTTAAAACCTAATGTTCTGATACAGCATGGTAAAATACTTGACATTTTTGGCCAATAAACATTTAGCTTGGACAGAGGACAGATAAAATGTGAAATTTTATTTATGTATCTACATGCACACAGATACGTGTGGTTTTGGGAGCTGGGGCAACAGTTGTGCCCTAACATTTATATGGGGCAACATAAAAGTTCATGGGCTTCTGAAGTCGCAGATGCTTGCAGTTTCCAGGTAGCTCCAGTGACTTTACTAATAGATAAGGTTACTCAATCCTTTTCTTTACAAGCCTGTTTCCAGTTGTTCACAAGTGTCAGAACGTAACTGCTCACTCTGAAGTTCTCTGTGCCAGGAGTCAGCCTTAGGCTGAATTTTTCTGTTCAGTGAAGATTAAATAGAAGGTACAGGTGGTTTCAAGGAAGTGTCTCAGGTGCAGGAGGCAGGGATGGGGCAGACTCAGATCAGGAGATGGAAGGATAAAACCAGCTGCTGAAGTGATAGCTGCAGGATCAGTGAAGGGATTAGCAAAGGGGAAACTAAACAGCTGAGGGATGGAGCAGTAACTGGGGCAGGACAGTCTCTGCCAAGGCTGGATTCTGGGAAGTCTGGTCTTGGTATGTTCCTTTACTGTCTGTAAAATATGAGGTGTGGAGTTTTATTCTCCTCAGTCAATCAAGATAAGATCCTATTGAATCTACCAGTTACTCCCTCAGCTCAAGCAGTGGAGGCATTTGCTGTGGTGAGAATTAAGTGTAGTTACAGAGTACAGATAGTGCCATGTAACAGAACTTTGGGGGGTTTGTGTATTTTAGAGTGCTGAAACAATGGAAAGAACTTTTCAAGTCGTATCACTACATTACATACATGAGAAGAAAGGCTAAGTTGTGACTGAACTAGTCATATAAGGGAAGTTTTTTGGGTACTTGATTTTGTGGCTTTGATGTCCAACAAAGTTTGTGAGTAGTGCCACCAGAAGGATAAAAACCAGTTGCAGTGTAAAATGTAGTGAGCAGAAATGTGAAGTAGTCCAGATGCTAGAAATTGAGGGCAAAGCTTGAATTAATTGTGGTGGTTTGGGTTTTTTGTTCGTTCGTTTGTTTTTTAAAAAAAAACAACACTGAAGAATTGAGGATAAAATGACACTAAACAAAACTTTCAGCACAATTCATGATCTTAGTTGTCATTTTCCTAGAATTTCCTCTGAATGTTAAAGGATAAAGTTCGATCTAAAATATATCTGGGTAGAAAGAAAAAAAAGAAGTAGTGAAGGTAATTGTATTACATGAAAGGTGGATCTAAAAGATGACTCCTTGTTTGAAAATTTGAACAATGAGATTGATAACAGTGCAAAGAGTGAAGTAGGGAGTAGAATTCATATAAAAAGAGTAGGAGCTGGGTCTGAGTCTTTTCATGTGTATGAAGGTTGGTAGGCATCCAGGAGCAGCTGTCAGAGATCAGGACTGAGCTGTGGATTGAATTAGCCAAGCTTAGTTGCAGAAAGGTAATTTCTGCATCACCTGTGTGCCATGGTGTTTGAAAACATACTAGACAAAAAGTAGCCCAAACATTTAACTAAATAAGAGTTGGAGGGGCATGGTAATTTGATTGTGACAGAGGAGAGGTGTGCACCTTGCTTGTATTGGACAGATCTCACCCCGTGGACTGCAGGCAGTATCCAGCTCACTAACTACAACTAACATTGCAGGTGGTACTGAGCAAGGCATCTCCAACTCGGAGACTTTTCCAAGCTCCCCAATTTGACCTTTACTTAGAGAACAACTGTTACATATGTAGCTTTTTATTGCTTTGTACCTTGTCCACTTTGTCAAAAACTTTAATACATCATTTATATGAAAATTGTTGTATGGTAAAAACAGTGTTTAGAAACAAAGGCCACTTCACAATAAGATATAATTAAGAATATCTTTTAATTGGTTACGTATCTTTGCTGCCTTTTGGGATATGATTTGTATCTCCAAAGAGTAACTAGTCTATTAAAACCCACATTTCTCTTTTCAAGAATACGTATGATAATTACATTCTGTTTCAAGTTTTGGCATGCTTTTTATTGAAGCACTACAAACCTGTGTTTTCCACGTGCTAGTATGCTGTTTTAGACAAAAGACAATTCAGGTTATGATCAAATCCTTGCATAAGAGAATCTAAATGTTCAAATCAAAAGAGAAGACATACTCTAGTTATGAAAAAACTGTACTTACAAATCCTTTGTTCTGTTGCTAGCTGTGTTTGGTCCCTGCTTTTTGGTTTGGTCCTTCCAGTTAAAGACCTGTAACCAACTTCTTTAGGTTGTTCATTCTTGTTCCTAAGGCAAAAATTGTACGTTAGACCTGTTACACTAAAGGAAACATTTGGATGCCTCACTTGTTGTTTTTTCATCTCGATTGTAGATCTATTTAGTTGTCTTTAGGATTGCTTTTGTCTCAGGAGCAGAGGAGCATATTCTGTTCTAGACATATTCTTCACTACAGTGATGTTTTAATTTTACAGGGCTAATACAATTGACAGATTTTCTGTTGACAAGTACAGAAAGCTGAGAGGATTTTACTATTTTTCTTCCTAAATATAACTTTGCCTAAGATAGTAGGTACTTACAGGTGCGTTAGCTGATGATATAGCTGTGTTTTGTCCACTTTTTCATGTGACGTCTTGGTCACACAAGGCATTCCTCAGATCCCATGAAAATGAAGTATGACCGAAGAGTGGTTGCTCTGGATGTCATGTTAAAATGTCAGTTAGACAAATTTAAGATAAAAGGGTGGTTGGTACCTGCAAGGCAGAGGAACATGTTGGTAGGGAGACTGTTACTGGCCAGCTTTGAACAGAGAAGCAAGCAGTGAGTTACACCTATGGTTAACGCAACTGTAGGTGTGCAGAGGGCTGTAAGAGTCGTAAGACTGGTGTTATCATCAACATTGTTCTATTTAGTGTATAGTAAAATTATGAACTTTAGTTTGCAAGCTCACTTTCTGGTACTATTTTGTAAATCTTATCTGAAGGTCAAGACTAAAAGGTCAGAAAGGGGTTCTGGTTTGGGTTTTTTTTGTTTTGAGAAATAGTCTGCTGGCAACTCACTGTTTCTGTTGTCATTTTTGGGAGTTCATTCTACAGTGCATTGTTTAGTGTTTTTTTTTCATGGTCTCCATGAAATCTTTTTTTTTTTGCATCTGTTATGTATTCATATGGGAAATATAGGAACTATTAATCTGTATTGGGAGACATTTATAGCAATTATTGTAGAGACAGTGACAAAGATGAGGAATTCTTGCAAGATCTTAGTCTTTTCCACAAACCACTGGAGATAACGAGTTAAGTAAGGCTGAAGAAGTCATAAGAAAGGGGTTTGGAAAACATACCTTCCTTCACATACGCTCTTCCAAGTTTGTATGGCTATGTTCTCGGATGCTTTTTTGTCCTGTACAGTTTCTAGCATGGAGCAGTTAGACAGGTAGGGACACGTTTGGAGGAGGAACATGAGGCAAAAATCTTCTTGTACTGCAGGAGGTTATTGTGCAATGTCTGTATCCTGTTCGAAGACAAGATCTTTTCCTGCTGTCAGTGTTTTTTGTTGAGCAAAGCTTATCCTTAGGCTGGTTTAGGTGTAATGGGTGGCTCTAGTTGGAGCTCAAGTGATAAAGTTGCTGCTTTATGTAGGCAGGTGTGTTGGGCTGTGGGCTCTGCTTGTGGTAGCAAGGTGGTGTATTTTATGCGTCTGTTGCAGTGCCTAGGAAGCTGACTTTAGAGCAGGACTGTATCAGAAGGTGATTTGGTGAAGGGAGGAGGTTAATGTCTTTGTGGTAGAAACCAACGAGGAAGTTTGTGGTTTTGATTCAGATGATGGAGAAAGTAATCCTGGTTATAGTGCAATTTTGTTAGCGCAGTTACCTAGAAAGTCATTCTTGACATATTGCGGGTTTGTTCTGGAATCTGTGGTCTGAAGAAAAAGACAGTTGTTAATCTTCAACAGGACTAGTGATTTCTGTGCCTTAGGGTGTGTGAAAAATGACTTTTGCAGATGCGATAATAGAAGAGGATGACTGCTCAGTGGCTGGTCTTAGGTGACTCCCCACCCATGAGTCGCACTCACACACTAGTGCAGTGAAAAACATCAAGTGACTCTGTTTTTCTGAGCTCTGCTGGAGATAAGCTATGTAGTAGTTTATTAAAATCTGAAATGACAAAGGAAACATTATTAATAAACTGCAGTGTATTTCCCATCAGTCATATATTCTGTACTGATTTGAAATGTCTTTAGCGTAATTCCTTTCTTGCTAACTCTGAAAATCTGCCTTTTGTCTCCTGTCTATTCAGGGAAGGTCAGGTAAAGTTGCAAGGCTTCTCTTACTTTTAGGATTGCTTTTCAATTAATCAGTATTGATTAATTAACAAGATTTCAGGCACTGATTCTACTATTGTATGGTTTGGGGCATGAAGTACCCTCTAAAAGGGATTTAAGTGCTGATAACTATGAAACTCAGAACAGGTGAACATTGTTAAGTGATATTTCACTTTTTTCAGCTATCAACTTTGATTCGTGCTTAAGGCTTTAGATTAAGTACTGATTTTTTTTTTTAATTACTTTGTAAATAGCTGTTAGAGTTGAGCTTTTCTGAAGCCTTTTGTGTTTAAAGATCAATAATCTCACAAGTTTTAAAAATAGCTAGCTTATTTTTAGCACGCTTTCTTTTGCAGATGGCTTTTGAAAGCACTCTGTATTCAAAACCCTAGCATGGATTTAGAATTGCTTTGAAATCATTTTCAAGGTGGCAGAATAGAAAGAGTGTGACATGACTACTTAATCTCTAGCTGGGGCCATGGGCTCTTTTTACATAATCCCATCATTCTTACAATATGTTAATGCAATAGATGGAGTAACTGACCAATGGTTGCAAAAAAAAAAAAAGTACAATAAACTAATTCCCCATAATATGGGACTGTAGTATACAAGTAGTTGTTTTTGAGGAGCACTGTTATTGGTGAATTTAAGCGCACTTTTCTTTTTTATTATAATTATTTCCCCCCCTTTTTTTTTTGTTACAGGTAACAATTAGGCTGAAATTGTCTTAAAGGTGATATAGATAGATATATAGTGTTCATGTTCCTTCCACAGATTTTTACAACCTGGTAGCATAAACTGAACCATCAACAGGCTGTAAAATGAGAATACAGATTTCTTTAAATAGTGTGTTGCATCTGCTAGTTCATTATAAATGAAACAAAAGACTTACTTTCTACTGTAATCCTGACTGTAAGATGAAATGTAAAATATTTCATTTTACAAATTTGTACGTTGGCATTCCCATTTGTTGCATTTCATAAATGTTTGGTTTGGTACAAAAGTCTACACTGCAGCTTTCACCATACCTCAATCTTTAACTTTTATTAAAAGTTTATTTTGCCAGATCATTTCTACGAATCTAAGTAAAAATCAGTGTGTTGAAAATTGTCTAAAGAAAAGAAATCCGCTTGAACCTTAAAAATCAATTCTACAAAGGTGATTGAGTTTTTGCTTTTCCTTTAAAGATCAAACTTCCTGTAGTAATTCCCATATAATCCCTGTGTAGTTAAATAGCACAGTAGTCATAACATACTTGAAATGTATGCGAGGCATCAGCCCAACAGTTTAACTCCTAATAACAGCAAGATCAAAGGACCTCACTGACACAATTTTATTTTAAAATAAAACATGATACAGACATAAGTGTTAGTCTAGGTAAAAGGCTTTTATAACATGCGTTTTGGATATTTTATGTCGTAGATTAAAAAACGTTTTCCTTGTCTCAGCCACAGAAAGAAATCTCACACGCCCTCATCGTCCTAAAACGTTTCGGTTTGTTCACCAGTTAATGGGTCGATGCTGGAGAACCTTGGTTCCGAAAAAAGGCAGATGATCTGTGCTGTGCAGTTTCTTTCCCTCTGTGCAAAAATAAAGTATGTTTGAAAGTGTGCTTTGATGTCTTAAAAAAATACTCTTAACAGAGGCGTCTTGTGTGTTTTTAGCTCACCATGTAACTCAGAATAATTAAGTAAACTTCCTTTGAAAGTAACTATGTTGCTGTAGGGTACTGAAAACAATGGAAGCTGCAATATCCCATTAGTAATTTGAGTGAATTATAAAGACAGCTCAGTGGCTTTTTCCTGGGCTGAAATTTGTCTTTAGAGAGCCAGTTGTGTGGGCTTACACAGTTGGCTTCTGGTCTTCAAATGATGATGCCTGCTAAGATGAACTAAATCACAAATCTACTTAAAGAAACTAACTTTAACCAGTGTCCTTTTTTAGTTCATTTTAAGTGACGTGCTGTGTTTGTAGGAAGTTTACTCAACTTCTCACGAGTTGTTGTTCTGAAATGTCAAATTATGAAACAGCTTCTGCTATGGTGAGGTGTATTTTGTTCCAATTCTTAGATGTTTTAAATTTCTAGAACTGTACCACATCATTCAAGTAGACACACTTTTTTTTCTAAGCCAATGCTGTGTCAAGTATTTCAATTAAATACTTCCTATCAAACATTCAGAAAGCCAACTGTAAGTATCGAAGGTGGGAACTGATTCATCAGTGCGGAAATTCACTTTACAGCTGATGACAAGCAAACTGGGTTTTTTTTTCCCCTGTTTTACAAAAGAATATATTGCATATAAGATGATTAATTGCCAGTTTTTGTAGCTTCGTAAGTTTTCATCCTGCTAGAGCACAGTGTATTATTCTTAGAAATAATGGTTCTGTGAAAAGAGTCCTGACAATTCTCAGGTACAAAATCATTTTCAAGGAAGGGAAGAAAGGAAGTTAATTGGTTGGAGTTCTCTATTTGAAATTATACTGGATTTTTTGATACATACAAAGAAACAGTAGCTTCTGTCAGGCATATGAGTCTGATTATTTTTTAATTTTCCAAGCTGGGTCTTTATCTGCCTGTCAATTTTGCTTTCGTAGTTTGTCTGCAAAATAGCTATTATTTTTCACTCATACCTAACTTAGTTTCCTGTATTCTTCAGAAGCAGGGACACTGGTATGTGTCCATCCAAATTAATTTTTTTGTAATTTTTTTTTTTGGGTGTTGCAGGAGATTTTAAATGTATTGAGTCCATTCAGAGGAGACACTTTGCCCTTGAGATGTGCCACTTCTCTGGCTCCTCTTCTGCCCAACCCTTTTTGGTGCAGAGCCCCTCTCCCCTACCTTGGGCAGTTAGCCTTGCACTTCTGCTCATCCTCATTGCCTGCTTCCATGTAAGATGATTCCCTACAGAATTCTGATGCAGGATTTGGAAAGCCTTAAGATAAGTGTGCAACAGGATGGACTTTTGCTTCTTACAGTATCTCCTGCTAAGGGGATAAAAGCCTGACTCGGTCAGTCTCTGGGAGGTTATTCCCCCTGGTTCTATAAACAAAACATTCTGTCTTGGCATGTTACAAGAATACCTTTTTATATTGCCCTTCAGAAATTTAGGGGAAACTGCAAATATTATGAGAACCCTCAGTTATAGATGAGAAAGCCTACTAGGCAACTAATTGCTTGGGAGGAATGGACTTAATAAAATAGGAAAAAATATATTTCAGTGCTTCTGATAAGCAGTATTTACCTACATCTTCTGTGAACACCTGGTAGACTGGGATCAGTTTCCTCTCACAGGACAGGAGAACGATCAAAGTGGGGCCTGAAATTCTTGTAAAATATGCTGTTCTGTCACAGCTGAAAACCATTGGCATGAGAAAGTTGGGGTGAAGTCTCACTGGTCAGCTGCACGGGGCAGGTTTCCGGATTTCCATGGGGCCCATGAAAGTGCTCCCCAAAATCAAACTCTTGTTTGAAAGGAATGCTGCCTTTACTGTGTGCCACTATGTGTGAAGTTCAGTCTTACTTGAATTTTTAAAAAAATCTTTTGAGCAGCATGTTATGCTGGTTTAATAGGCTTTCTGAATCATTCAGATTTTAATTAGCCAAGCTATACAGTCATTTGGAGACTAATTCACAGTTGGTGACTGGGCCCTTAGAAGCAGATTAAACGTGCTCACTTTTTTCTGAGTAATAGAAACTAAATCCAGAAAAAATTATTTTCATTTTCATTTTTCAATGTAATATTTAACGTATAAGATAAAAAGGAGTTTCTGGGTTTGATAAAACAGATACATTTATTTTATTTTATCTTGGACAGAGGGGACTCTTTAGTATCCCAACACATTATGTTTCTGTTTTTCTAGCAGGTCGAAAAGGTACAGCGACTTTTCCATAGTTAACATAAATTGCTTAGCACTTGGAATTACCAGAAATTTCAGCTCATTCAGGGTGAGTGACGGTGAACTGACCTTGGCTTTACCTTTCTCTCAAAGTGGAACAGAGCAATGCTTCACAAGGAAACTACAAAACCATGAATTATTTTAGCGACAGAAACAATGTTTCTGTATTCAACAAAGATTTTCCTAAATGATTTTGTGAGAAATGAAGGATATGTGAATTGTTATACCAAACATTTCAGTCTGATGTCATCAGTCCATCTAGTTATATTTGGAAAATCCATGTAATATGCTTTAATAATGCTGTTTAAGCTATGCTGGTTTTTAACGTGACCTGTTTTCTTCTCGTCCCGCTACTTTTCCAAGGTTTTTATCCTCACAATTTTTCTTCTCTCTCTAACAACTTTTCTACTAATAAATTAAACACCTGTTTCAATTTGAACATAGTAAGTATCTTTCCATAAGATTATTATATTGGAATTGGATGTGTTCTTGCTTCGTTAAAAAAAAAAAGGAAATCAAGTAGTAATTTGAGATTCATTTCTTCACATTTCAGCTTGTATACTTTGCCAATCCAAGAAATAACTGTGGAGTGTCTTGTTAGTTTGAATGTTTGCAATTAAAAAGGGAAATCAGGGTTCAGCCAGCCGTACTATTTAAAAACCCAGCAACGTGTGCTGCATTCTGAGATTTCAAAGTGTTACACAGATAATGTGTTCTGTAATAGGAAAGTTGAGATAAAGCTTTAGAAACATTTCTTGGAGAAGTCAGATGACGGCATAGGTCCCTTCATTTCTAAAGCAGGAAGATGGATAGAGGAAAAAAAATCATCATAGTGCAGCGTCTGGGCATTGTAAAGGATTGTGCAGATAATGTGTAACATGAAACTGTTTCATTTGTATTCTCAGAGAAATCCAGAGGTAATCAAAACTGCTAACACAATGAGTTTGTTAAATTCAGCAGAAAAAAAAGACTAAGAGCCCTTAAGACTGCTTTGAAGTTTTGCTCGCACACAGTGTAGCATCATGATAGCCATCAGGTGTAATCGGGACAAAAGGGACTTTGATCTTCTTGTCTTTCCAGAGCGGACCACCTTTTGAGGCAGGATCTCAGCCCTTCTAGCTAACAGATGCTCAGAAAAGGGATTAGCTTCAAGTTTATTTCCAGATTGCACTTTCTTATTTCAGAACTTATGCCTTGTAACTGCTTTGACAGTTTTGTAATTGAAGAATTAACTCTTTGGTAAAATAAAACACAGGGTTTTCTGCTTTAGTTGCACAACAATTTAATAAAGAAACTATACTTAGAGGAACATAATGTATGACTAATGATGTAGCAGAATCTTTCCAGTATGGAAGAGCTGAAATAGTTGTCTGATGCGTTGTGCACGTCCTCTCTCAACATGTACTGTATGCAAAACTCAGCAACATTGATTTTCACATTGTCAGTACTCATGCTCAGGGTTGTGTTTGTAACAAATGGTCTGTTCCTTTCCTGTCACAGAGTGAAATTTCCTTGGTGCAATATATGAGGAATATTTACTTTCCTTTTTGCTGCATTAGAATATTCTAGTATTGACCTGCCAGTGTCCTACGATACATACTCCACTAGAGGCAGGATTCTCAAAATTCATACCTGTGGAAACTTGGATACCAGTGACCTTAGGAGCAGTTTGTGACTTTGTGGTGCTTAATGGGCATCTTCAGGAGGGACTTGTTACTCCATCCCATCAGCATCCTACCCTTCAAGTTCAGGACTACAAACTCTCACACCTGTACTTAGGCTGATTTGTTGACGGGTGGTAGCCACCAGCACGAGAAAAGTTTCGGATACGCTCTTCAAATGGTCCAGCTACCACTTGTGCTGTACATCTATCAGGTTGGGCCTTCCAGTGCTATATTGAGGTAATTGAGTTAATTCAGCATTTAACATTCTGCCTTGATGCCAGCAAATTCTGAATATATAGCTCACCATCCTCTGTTATACGTCTCACTCCCTAGCACTGCCCTAAGTTGTAGGTAGATGCAGAGAGAGGCTTATCGTAGCACATGTCTTTCTGAAAATGTTCCCTGACGCTGCTTCTGGTAGCTGAGCTTTTTTTTGCTCCTCGACATGTTTAAACCTTTGTTGCTTCTTACATCATATATTGTGAGAGTTAACTGAGATTTATTTTCACGTACTGATACCATTAAAGTTTGTAAAGTGTTGTTTACTCCTCCAGATAAAGTTCTTGAAAGTAAAGTATGAAAGCTGTACATTCATGGCTGGTTCATGTATTCAAATAGTGAAATGCTGACTACGTTTTAAGTAGCAATTTGTTGCAAAAGCTGTGGTACAACACCAGTTTCTACAGATAATGCAGAAACTCTGTAGCATTCATGTCTATCTCCTATAAGTGAAGAAAGGCTCCAAATATCAGCATAAGCAATGGTCTGCGTATCTTTCCAAATTTTCAGAAAGCATAAATCTGCAGGAATAGTTGGCCTGTTTTAGTCATTTAAATGAAGTGCTGAATGCTGAAAATAAAAGTGTGGGTGATAACTATGTGGTTGCTGATCAAAGCAACTAGAGTGCAAGACGTATAAAGACTCAGATGATTTTTCTTGTTATAAAGTCCCCAGGAGCCCTAGGCTTAAATCGTACAAGATAACTGTGCTTTGAACACATGTAAACTCACCCCGTATTGTCCAGTTTTTTCTTCAGATGCACCTGGTAGTTCACTAAAAGGATAAGGAAAGGTCTAGACTTCATGATCTCAGAGGGACCTGATTCCATCCTGTATGTTCCTAACTTTTCTATTCCTCTCCAGTATTAAATTTTTCTTCTTACTCCTCCTAGAAATGCTTCAGAAGGTGGAATAAAGATTATGTGGGTTTTTTTTTCTCCCTCTGATCTTACATAACTGTGCTCCTTTGTTTCTTTGTGTGTTTTTTGTTTTTTAAGACACAGCTGTGCTTGCAACATATTATACTAAACAAAGAAGGAATTCCTCTCCACTTTTCACCCATTATAAAACTTTAATTGGCTACAGAAAGGAATTCAAACACAATAAGCATGTCAATCTTAGCTTTGTCCCTTGGGACTTGGGCATGCTTTCTGCGCTATGAACAGTCTGTCAGTTTTTAAAATTTGAAAATGCATTGTCAATATCAAAGATGAGCTGAAAAACAAACAAAATATGGCATTCTCAATAATCATTACGGTGCATCCTAACACACGTTCTCTGTTGAAAGCACGCTTACGTAGTAACTATGCCTTGGAGTTGGGTGTAGTTTTAGAGGCTTGGTAGAGGCCAATGTCCTGCTATGTGAGGTGTTTCAAAACCTTTTTTTTTTTTTTGCTTTCAGCAGCATCCTATTTAAAGCGGTTGATTCCTTATTAAATAATCTGTTAAGTGCATCTATTTTGATAGTGACCTGGGTGTAAGGGTAGAATACTGTCACTGTGTATGTAGATACGATCAGAGTGCTCTCACTCAATAGCTGAACCTGAAAAATCCCTTAAGTCAGTCATATATAGACGATTCTGTGATATATGAGGCTTGAAATCCATACATCTGCTTTGTTCACAATTACAAAATCATGGTGTGAAACAGTGGGTACAACCCAGTGTCTGCTATTTTCATGGGTTTTTTCCTACAGCTAAGACAGGGAGAAGTCCTGTTGAAGAGTGAGCGGTAGTACCACTCATCTGTCAGTGGGTCTTTCCTTTCGTTTCCCAGATGCCTGGGGTAGTAGTATTTAGCAGGGTGCAGTGATTTTTGTGTGCAAAGGCGGGCTTTAGTTGTGTCAGTTCACTGACATCTTCAAGTTTGGAAGGACGATCATCATCTCTGTATTCTGCTGAGATGTGTTTTTACGGTGACATAATGTCATGGGTCACGTTCACACTTCCAGCTATGCTGCCAAAAATGAAACATTTAGTCGTCTAGCACATGGCATGAGTTGCAGCTGATGGCCACTGATGACCGTATTTAGGCTGAGTTGCAGGCTAGTAGTAATAATTAAAATTAAGGCAGTTTTTTAGTCAGAGACATAGGATATATTTATGATCAAGCATCTGCATCACAAAAGAGCAGATGACGTACTGTTTCATTGTAGGCAAACTAGCTGTTGTTGTTCATATATAATTTTTTGTAGATTAATTTAGACTTGTAGAAAATATGGCATGTATATGACATTAAAAATAACAGTAAAAAGAGCTCCAAACTTTCAGGAAAATCAAAATTGTGTTTTTTTTCTGTGAATAATAAGTGTAGGAGTTAATGCGGGATTTTCCAATGTTTTTTATAACTTTGGGATTACAAAGGTTACTTAACGTTATGTAACATAATGTAACTTTGAGATTACAACGGCAACGTTAGTTCCTGATACAATTCTGTTGGTTTTGACCAAATTTATCCATAATTGGGTAGTGCTTGCTTCTAGGATGCAACCTCAGTTTACACTTCCGTACAAAAAGCAGAATTTGTTTTCAATGCAGGAGGGGACCGGAATAGGCATTTTCATTTTTCTTCCCTGCCCGCCGGGAAGAAAATTACAGCTACTGTAATTGCAGTGACTTGGGTATCAACTGTTGCCTAGTCTTCTTCCTGAGTTATGGCAAAAATTGTGGTATTTACTTTCCTCCACAAAGATTGCCTGCCTTTTCCAGGCAGTTGGAGTTACTCATGTGAGCTGTAGGTTACGTATGATTTACTGCCAACTTCCCTGCTCTACTCATTTCTTACTATACCTGGTTAGGAAAGAATTAAGTCAGACATAAATTTTCAGAGGATAAATTGAATTTTAGGTATCTAAATACTATGAGGAGAGAGACACCCATCTTTCTCTACTTAAACCAGGAGGAGTCTTAAGGTAACAGGGTTCTCACTTTTTAGACGGGATCTGGGAATCTGTCACAAGCGTGTAGGCAGTGATCTGTCAACAGTGTTCTGGGGGCTTTGAGCTAATGACCTGTCCATCTATCCCAGACATACCTTGCTTAGCTGTTGTTTGACATCCAAAGAGAAATTTAATCTAATCTCAAAGTCATTTCTCCTTGTTTGCTGCTGTGTCTAGAAATTACCAGCTCGTAAAGTCCTTTCTTTATACTTAATTTTCTAAGAAATTAATTTATTTCTGTCTTTTTCTAGTGAGGCTTCTGCCTCAGTGTGGCTTTCTACTCCTTTTTGGGAATTCTTGCGCTTCTATTTAATGTCGTAAGTAATTAAAAAGGTGCCGCTAATGTAACACTTGAGTGTCCCTGCCAGAGGAAATGGTCTTTGCAGTTTAGAAGCTGAGAGGGAGTGAAAAGGAGATGTTAACCAGTCAACTTCTCTGTTCATTGGTGTTGCCTGTTGTAAAGGGTGGTTGAACTTCTTCTGTTTGGAGATAACTGATACTTAGTAGTTTCTAATAAAACATTGAAGAGCGGGGTCATGTTTTCCTGTGTTTAAAAAAACAAACAAACAACCCACAAAAACAATCCGAAACTAGCTGAAACCTACTTGAAATTTTAAAAAATGCAGGAGTAAACTGCTTCATCAAATAACAGATACTTGACAAAAATTGTATTCAGATGGCTTGGATTCTGTAGTCTTAATGTATTTCTGGCAGAAGCCAGAAGTAATAATTAAAGTAGAAACCTTAAAGTCTGGGGTTTTTTTGTTTTTTTTTTACAGCCTGTTTAAGCACAGACTGCTCTTTCAAATTTCTATAAATAAAGGGCCGAGCACATTTAACTTGGGAGTTAAGATTACTGTTCTGCAGCATTTCTGTAGTGTAGGTAGAACTAGTGTGTTGCCGAATACTGATGCTCCACAGCATGCAATCTTCAAAGCTAATTCATATCCCACACTGATTTTGTCAGCAAGTCAGTACCAGTTTATATCAGGTTTTAGATTTAACTAGTATTTATACTTTTAAAATAATTTTCTTGCAATGCCACAGGATTGGCTTTGCAGACATATCATTTATGGTTCTTTAAAACTTATTTTTGATAGTCTTAAATGTAAAACTGCAACAGTGGTATTGTTTTATGAAAGAGAAATCAATGGCAGAGGATGGGAATTGGATGGAAGAAATCATGGAAACCTGCCTGTACTCTTAAAAGCTTTTTCTGACCTGATAGCACAGAGAGTAACTGGTGCTGTAGCACTGGTAAAATGTTTCCTGACTTGATAGCCTGAAGAGTGGCAGGTGCTTCAACTTTGTTCTTTCATCCTGAAAGAACAGCGTGATTGTATAGTGATGCTGGAGGCTTTCAGCTACTAGGTGAGTTCAGTGGACTTGCCCATTGAAGTAGAAGGTGGTAGAGCATCATTTAAACTATGAGTCATAACTCCACAGCTTTGAAATGGAACTATTTGCTGCGCTAATGCAATGCAAAGTTCTACATCAAGCTTCCTGCGTTAAAAAGACTCGTGAGGAATTTAGGACTTGCTTTAAAGGAGAAACAAATGTACAGAAAGACTGGGCTGTATGAGTACCAGCAATTTATATGATATGTCTGCCCTTCCGCATACACACACTGAGTCAGTCAATGACCCGAGTTGCTGTTGGTGTGAGGAGAGTAGAGACTATTTTAACATTACATCACTTGTATAATTTGGCAGGAAAATTAAAATCCTTTAAATATTACTAAAAATTGTCTTACAACAAGGAGTTGGTAGTTTAAATTCTGATAATTTTCTTGCAACTAGAATCTGGAAATGGCTATGACTGTATAGGTAGAGTTTGTGAATGTTTGGTGAACCTAGTTCCCACCTCCATCCTCAAGGGTTCACACGAAGCAGCCATGAATCTGTCACTGATCCCAGACAGAGTATCCCTGACTATTCGACACTGAATATTGAACCTCAGGTAAGTGTGATTTGAAGTGGCAGGATTACATTTGGGAAAATAAAAGGGAGTTTTTGTGGCAGATTTCTTTCATGGCAGCTGTATAAAGCCCCTTAGAAGTGTGGAGTGTTCAAAGTAGTCCCAGCAGAGATGGATTATTGGAAAAATGCAAGTGAGGTGGGCAAAGCTGCCTGATAGATTGCAAAACCATATGATAAATTATACTGATCACATGCATATGGCCCCCATATAAGTAACATATATTTGTGTGCAGAGATTTATCCTCCCCACCACCTCTTTTTTGTAGTAAAACTCAGAGCAGTGAATAAGGAACAATACAATCAGATATAAAAGGATTTAGAACTGTTTAGGTGGCTGGGCCAACAGCTGGCAAATGCAGCTCACTGTGGAAAAATGTAAAATAATTAGTCTGGGAGCAGGAAACCAAAGGAAATACAGTGTGTGCTGCAATGGAACAATCATTCAGCACACTGACTAGGAGAAGGATTTGAAGGTTATTGTGGAAAAATCATTGAAACCATGAGGCCTGTGCACAGCTGCAAGAAAGCAAGTTACTAGGTTGTATCAGAGGGTTAAAATACGAACTAAGAGGCGATACCGTTACAGGAGTGTTAGGCTCCATCTGGAATACTGTATGTAGTATTGGTCACCGTGCCACACGAGAAAGATACTGTCTGGGAAAGAGTGCAAAGGCAGTAAGAAAGGTAAGTATTTGGTGTGTAACCATTAGGGAAGATGACCTAGTGAAACAGATACATATGTCCTTTTCTCTGTACTAGATTAAAAACAAAGAGTAACCTTAGAAATGGGAAAATAGAAATGCACAACTTAGAACTGCATAGGGAGAGTGATAAAGATCTGGAATACATTGTTTCAGAAAGTCTGTTGGTATACAGAATATATGGAAGTTCTATAGGCTTTCTGAAGAGAATTAAAGGGAATGACAAACAGTGATTAATCTGTGATTGAGTTCTTTAATTTGAAGGCAGGCACGTTAAGCTGTTTTCCCTTCCCTCTTAAGGGTTCACGACTTGGATGACCATAGTTTTCAGATTTATTACAGCTTGTAACTGGAAGGGGGGGAGGGGCACACGGTTTGTATCTATGAATTATGCTTCTGTGTCTGCTGAGACTGTTTTTAAGTACATTGGGGAGCACCCACATTTTTCATGTTGTGTACTCGGAATAACATGTTCATTCTGTTGGAGCTTTTCTGTATTTCAAAGCTGTGCAACTAGAAGTGAAGGCTGATTGTCTAGAGCCTCTGTAATGCTACTTCAGGATAATGATGCACTTACCCAGTATGCCACAGGTTTGGAAATGTGTTTTAGAGTGTTTGCTGTTTTGTCAAACTTGGTTCTTCCAAAAAAAAAAAAAATGGGGGAGAGAAAGTCAAGTATATTAAAGAATATGACATTCAGAGTTTATGTATATTGTAGTTAAGATGAGAAAATATGCTAAAGCAATTTAAACTATTTTATGTGATAAAATTCCCTGGTTTGTTTTTTTTCTTCCAGGATTCAGCACTTGGCTGGGTGGAATGGTTAGCTCTTTCTTTTGTTGTTGTTATTTTCTTCTTAATGCCTAGCTAGCTGTTGCAGAGAGCAGTAAGGCAGCATGTGAATAATCAAAGGGATAATTCCATAGACTTGAGTTCTGTGGAGAAAATTGTTCCCCAGATTTGAACTTAGCTATCTGCATCTTTGGATCTAAAATAAATGAAGTGAGTCACTGGATTGATGTTTGAGAAAGCAACTTGTCAGACTTGGTGTAAATTGTTAGGTTCTCCTGGGAACCTTTTCCATTTTCATACCCTGCTTTGAAAAGTTCTGAGTTACTTGATGTGAGCTGCTTCTCTGTTGTCACACAGCTGCAGCAGTGAGGACAGTTCTGCTGTAGCCTTTGTGGTCAATGTGCTGGGCCATTTCTCTCTCAGGACTTCTGTGGAGGTACACAACAGAGCCCACCACTCAATACTTCATGTTGGGATCTACTTTTCAGGTAGATACTCATGAGACTGGAATAGACTACCTCTGAGGGAGGTGCCCAAATTCTGTATACATTATAGATACGCGTTACCAAGGGAGTGGAGGAGCTCACGGAAGGAGTTGCAAAGCCCTGGAGCTTCGTAGACAGCAAACTGAAACCAGTGTGAGTGGCAGTAGTGTTTCTACTCTTAACTCTGAATGATAATTTAGTGCAGGTTGGAAGGCAGCCTCTCATGAAAGCAAGTTGCTGAGTGTTGGATAGTATCATACTTCTGTGAAAGGCAGCTGACCCTTTCCTCCTGACTCCCACTGCCTTCCAGACCACCAAAAAGCCTGCCATGCGCATATTTCCGACGTGTAGCAGTGTGTGTATGCATGTTAAAAGAGATCTTGAGGTGTCACCAAGCTGCTTCATCTCACAGCTCTGTGTAAGTCCTGCTGTGTGTCAGCAAGAATCTGACCAGGTGCTGCTCTGGTTGCTAGGGTATGACAGTGCTTCTTCACTCATCTCAGCTGGGGTGGAGTGGCATAGACACAAACACCCATTTGCTTATGGCAAGGAAGATTTAGATGGCCCCTGGCAGCATGCAGAAACAGAACTTGAAGGACTTCAAAATTAAATAGCAGCCTTGCTATTTACAGTATAGAGGCCTTTCTTTAGCTTTTCCTCATAGATCGTGGTTTCAAGACGTACTTACTGCTTTTAGTTTTCCTTCTGTTTCTATCATCCAAGACACTAATGAAAATATTAGAACAGGGGCTTAAGAAATTTATGTGATGGCTCCTAAACTGCCAGTGTAGTCCTCAAAGATAACCCCAATACATTGTCTTTCTGTGCTTAATGCTGACACAGCCACAGACTTCATCTGTGTCATGAAGAAGGTTCTTTGTGATGTTGACATCTGTATCATAAGCAAGGTGTCACGTTTGCAGTAAAAAGATGATTCTGACTTTCCTGTAGGCTGAGCAGTTTGCTTCCCAGTGTTGTTCCTCTGTCATGTCAGAAATCTGCTGTTAGTCATCTTACCAGAAGCTGTCAGCAGATTAGTTTGTTGATGGGAAAAACTTGGTGCTGCATATTAAGACAGTCTCAGCAACCAGATCATATTTACAGTAGCTTCATATATACACGTTTGATTTTAGGATTGAGGATAAAGTTAATATAAACCAAATTCCTATTGCAATTTTCCCTCTCATGTTTTTTTAAACTGGCAACTTTCACAATATGGAGTTTTAAATACAGGTAGAATCACTTGAAAGCTGGTCCTTTAAAACTTTATGACTTGCTAGAAACAAAGTCAAGCCAGTGGTACCATTTTTAATTATTCATTGTCTTTAATAATATGAAATGATGGGGCTGAAAGTGAAGCATGGTCTGAGAGGGATCCATCTGCAACATCTCCTGTAGGAGGCTCCACAAAAAAAGCAGACTGACTTTATTTGGAGAAAAACTAGAAACATAAACAGAGAAAATTCAAGCATCTAAAGGAGACAAAACAAAGATATTTGTACACAGTTCTCCTCTGCCTTCTGTGTCCTTGCCAATGGGCCCTTGTTTTCAGCAAGCTTGTGATCGAGAGGCAGCGAGCTCTGCCTCTTCCCTGCTCGGTGCTGAGGAAGGTGTGTGCAGAGGGCCTTACCCATGCTGTTTGGCACTTTAACTACATTTTAAAACAACTCTGGATGACAATTTCCTATATGAAGACTTGAGCCCTTCTGGGAACATATTATTCCACTCATGCCGTTGCAGGCACAACACCCATTTAGAACTGCTCCTTTAGATACCGTTACCCTGGTGAGTGTGTCCTGATACTCCACAGTGTAGTCAAAGCCCTGCAGGTGTTTGCCACAAAGTGGTACTGTGTGGGAAATGGATGCTATCCTACTCATCTGCATTTACATACTTTTAGATACATAACCCAGGAATGCGGTCTTTAAATCTCTCTGGAATCAGTGGGAAGAAGCAAGACTCCTACTGAGGATCTCTGCAGTTTAGATACAAAAAAATGTGTTCTGTTATTAACAGAATAATTAATTAATCCCAATTAATGTTTGGACAAATCTAACCCAAAGATGTGGTTTAAAATGTTGACCTTTAATAATTAAATAAAATAAAACTTGGTTTTTAACCATATTGCTTTTGACCCACTTTTGATAACGTCTTTTCAGATTATTTCCAAGAGCTAGAGAAGAGTGTTGTGCATAATGATTAGACTCAGGTTTGAAGAGCTTCAGATGTTACCTTAAAAACAGTTTGACAATCATAAAACTGCTTGAGCTGGATCAATGAGATCAATGGAGTGTGAGAAAAATAGATCAGTTTTGAGTAGAACCATGTATAGTTTAATTTGAAATGTGCAGCTGCAGTTTTGCAGAAAACAAAATACATAGCAAGGACAATGCTTTTATTCAGCTTGAAATTAAAGCATTTTTTTCCAGCTATCACTTTACAGCTTAAGATAATGGATTTTGGCAGTGTGCAGAGCTATTAAGTAATGTTTATTAAAATGGATAATAAAGAACTTAAGAGGTGGCCTGTAAAAGAGAATTTTTAAAGGACTGGTTAGTGGAATAAAGAAATAGCGTTTTCTCATAGAAGTAAAATTTTATGTCCCTGGATAGGTCATTAATGAAAAAGATTGTGGTGATATCATCTTATTATTTAGTACAGCTTGTGAAGTGATATGGAAACTGTACTTAATGGAGTTTTTTTCACCTGTACTATGAGACTGATAAACCTAAGTGTGTTAAACATCTATCCTGGAGAGAGAAATAATCAACTATATTTAAATTGCCTCAGTCGCAAAACCAGCATATAATTTGACATGTACTTGACATGTCCCAGGTTCTATTATCCGTTGTGCAGTTCTTCACAATAGGCATAGATGTGTGAAAGTCCATGCCAGAAGTCATTAAAATCACTAGAACTTTACGTGGACTCAAGGAGGTGTTGGGCAAGTGCCAGGTGGTGATATAACCAAGGGTTGTTTCAGACATAGAAACTACATCCAGCTCAGGATGTCCCTAAGCAAAAAATAGATTAATGCTGAGAGAATATTTTTATTCCTTCCTAAGCATTTGCTTATGGCCAATGCTTGAATTGATGCAGACACATTGCTATTGGATTTTAAGTACAATGTCTGGCTCATTCAGATACTAGAACCTCACAGACACAAAGTGTAAGAAAGGAAAAAGAATGTTGGATGAGGTGAACCCTTAGCCTGACCCTGAACAGTCATTCTTCTGTTCTTCTGAGACTGTCTCTGACTAAATTCAGGAAGACAATTAAATGTTTTCTAGATATTTGCAAGATAGGGCTAGACGTATGCATGAGTTCAACTCTTTAAGTCTTACAGTGTATTTGTGCATTTATTTGTTTGGTTTTTTTCTGCATAGGAGTGCTTTTGAAGGCTATATATCTGCTAACAGATCACAAAATTGAAATATCCCAAGTGACGACGCAAAGCTCTGGAGCACTGCAGAGCCTTTGGCAAAGGGGTGCTAAGGCATTTTTTTTTTCAGTTAAAAGCAGGGTATCTGTGTACCTCCTTTAAATGAATATTTTATAATGGAATAAGTGCTAACATCGTATATAGCCTCCAAAGATTTCCCCATTAAAAAAAAAAATCTAAGTACTACTGAGTTTACCAGCCAACTTTTATTTGAGCCGACTTCACTCTAGTTTATATGAGCAATAAAAATATTAAGACAAAAATATTAAGACATTGTGACTTTCAAGCTAGCTTCAATCTGTTTGCAGTAAGGGTACTCAGGGACCTTGTTCTTGACTGCAGATGTTCCCCAGAAATCTGCCAGAAAGCAGGTGATGACAATGACAGTTTGGACTTGACTGAGCCTGTGCCCTAGATGCAGTGGAGAACTAAGAAATGTGTGTTTTTCTTTCAGTGTTTTTCAGAATGAACAAGGTGTTTCCTAAGCACAGTGAGAACAACTATAACTAGTTTCTGCCCATCTCATTACCGACTTCAGTGCTATAGATCCAGAATGAATCTGCTTTTTGTGGATGATGGTTAGTACTAGCTAGAAATCAAGTTATCAATTTGTGCTTTCAAATCATTACATTATAGTGGTGGCCAGTGAATCTTCTCCAGCAGAGCAGAGGAAAACTAAATTGCATTATTTTTAATTCATGCCGTAAGCATTTGCAAATAGGCAATGTGTCCATGAAAAACACAGGCATGCCTTGAGGTCTCAGGATGTCCGAGAAATTATTATTTTTTTTTTATTAAGAGAAAAGAGATTGGATAAATATAGCATTAATTTGACCCAGTCTGTGTTTTATACAACTTCATCCTTCTTGAATTAAATGTTATAATGAAGGTATTTCACAGAAGAAGTCTGAGATAATCTTGAAAACTTTGAAGAGGAGGAGAAGAGTGAATTGCATCAGATGGAGTTCTGGACCTCCCAAAGAAATGTAGTGTTTGTGCTAATAGCACGGTCTGCTTCCAAGAATATGGCAGCTTTGATAAATGAAGCAACACTGATAACCACGAGGTCTTCAAAAAGAAAATCAGCAGATGCTTGATGACCTGCTTAAATGGAACTACAACTTCTACAAAAGCCCTTTAAGGTGCAGCCAGGATGGCTGAAAACAACTTTATCTCTGGTACAGAGGAATGTAGCGCGGAGAAATGGATGACCTACCAGGTACAGGTTTTTGCTAGATTCAGATGCTGCAGAGAAGACATTTGTAATGCTGCGTTGTGACCTTGCAGTCTCACTGAAGGTGCAGCAGTGACGGGCTTTGAAGGGAGGATTGAGAAAACATACTTGAACTTTCATTATAGAAGGAAAGTTCAAAATTAGAGGATGGAATTTATAAACACTAGCTAAAAATGAAGGGTCATCACAACTTTGCTGCAATCAGGAACACGCTGGTTTTACAGTCTGTAATGGCTCTGATTAAAATAAATATTTGCCAGAGTTACCTCATTCACAATGTTTCATACTGAATTCACTTCAACTTTCAGAATAACTGCTATTCAAAATAGTGGATGTAAAAGGGATCTTTTTTTTTTTTCTGATCTAAATCTAATATCCTGGACAATCATCTCCTTGATGCCCAGTGTAGCGGTAGTAAGACATTTATTCTTTGCAAATAAATGATGTGTATAGATTAAATAATATGTGCTTAGTTCAAAGTAAATATGTCAATTTGAATAAGCAGAGTTCTAGATTTCTGAATTCTTGTTTCAAGTATTTTGAATTTCTTGCGAATGTTTTAGTTTTAGAAAATAATGTTGGTCAAAATGTTTAATTAGAAAATGAGAATTTAGATAAAACCAGAGTTTAGATAAAGCTTAACTGTGGTTTCTGTTTTTCTGAACAAGTGGCACAGCAGAACTGTCTTAACTGTCTCAACTGTCTCTCTTCATCCAGTTTTTCCATGTGTAATCTCTGTATCAAATGAACATGCTTTAGACAAAAAATTCCTTATAGGTAGAAAGTTTAAAAAAATAAGCAAGTCTAAAAAAAATATGTCTAGTCTTTGGAAAATATAGTGTGTTTTAAGACATTCAGATTTTACACATAACATTGTCATAAGATCAGTGACTCCTACAGAAAACAAGTCATTTGTTTAGAAGTGAAGTCAGCAGCTTTATGGAGAAATAAATATAATTTTACAACTTAATTACAGTATAAACATTTCTTGTGGTTGCAATGACTTTGTTGTTATTGTTGTATTAATCTTACAGGACATATGGATGTTTGTTTTGGTACCTCCTGGGACCTGCTAAATCCTCTGAGTATAACTTTGACCGCTCTTCTAAAGAGTTTAACTTGTTAGCCATTTTTCATCTATGTGACTAAACCTTTAATAAATAAAACACGAAAAAGGCAGAAAGGAAAGCTTTGAAGAGATTCTGTTTTCTTTCTTTTGTATGTTATTATTCTCTGATTAATTTACCACTCTGGAAGTTTTATCTAATAGTGTTAGTTCACTGTATTTAGAAGTGAAGAATTTCACACTTCCCAGATGCTGTTGAACGCTTTGGGAGGTTTGGTGGTGGTGGTGGTAGTCTTTTCTATAGCAACCTAATCAGTTAACTCCCCAACACTTATAGCACCTTTTTAAGTACCAGGCTCTCTGAGAACTGAGAAAACATTTTTATGTAACATGTAATAATGGGCTTGAAAATCTTGTAGACTTTGTGTAGAGTAAAGGCTGTATTGTGACCGATTCAACTCAGTATTTGTTTTCAATTTGGTTGGTTATGCAGAAGAGCCCAGACCATATCTAACTTTTGTTTGATTGGGGTGTTTTACTGTCACATTTCTTTCTGCCATTTGCATGTGTCTGTAATTTCGAAAAATTTGTCTAAAAAAGAAGTTAAGAAAAGCTTTTAAAACTGTTTTTTTTCCCCCAAGGACTTCTTAAGCCTCTGAGGGAGCTGTAATGTGATTAGCTCTGTAATGTTCACATTATCCCGGAAGGGAATTCTGATTCTTTCTGAATGCTGTTTTCCTTTCTTTCCAGCAATCTGTCACTTCTAGGATTCTTACATCTTTGTTCTTAAAAGAATAATATTTTTTGAGCATTGCCTACTATTTGGTCTCCTCTTTATTTTAAACAGTTTCTTTTATTTTTTAAAATATTTCAGAATATTTAGGGCAAGCACTTGTATAGTTGCATGCCCTTTCCTATTTTGTTGTTTTGTGTTGGTTGTTTTTTTTTTAATTAAAAAAAAACCCAAACCAAAAAAAAAAACAGATCACAAGCTGTAAAATTCCTAATTCCTTTACCAGTAGATGTTTTTCTGTAGCTTTGCTGTGGAAAGCCATCCTACCAATGTACAACTGGTGTGTACAGTAGTATGATGTACAGTGACCTGTACAGTGATACTGTTAGATATGTGTGTGGATTAAAACAAGAGCCCTAGAGCACCACCTCGTAGATAGATCTTGTGACCAAGAAGATCCCACTTTCCATGAAGAATAGATTTGGGGCTCTTTTCTCAGCTCAGTATCAGCCAATGGAACTTTATTCCAAGATTCACTGCGTTTTGGAACTGAGTTTTCTCAGACAGTTTTTCAGACGCTAAGATTTAGATATAATCTTAACAACTGTGAGTTTCTTCTAAAGTTTTTGCAGTCTGACTAAAGAGAAGCACTCATTTACAAAGACCGATGACAGCTAGAATGTATGATGCGTTCATATTTAAGATTGTAATTTTTTTTTTTTTCATTCTCTGATAAGATAATATAAGTGTTTCTAATCCTTACGTAGGCATCTTATTTGGTTTGGGTTGGGTTGTGCCTGTACAAAAACATACTTCTTAGTCCAGAAAGATGAAATTGCAGGATATTTCTGCTTTGTGGGTGCTTGTACTTGGTACAGAAGTAGCTGTAAGTCCATAGGTTGCGCCGCTGCGTGGCTGGTTTTGATCAGTGCTGTGTTAACCTGGTCAGCAACCACAGCACAGGGTGTTTTCTTGTAATGCAATCCCAGTGTTATGATGAAAATCCCCTGGCAGGGCAAGTCCAAAGTACCTAGGTTAAAAATTAACAGGATTCACATTTTAATGCGTAATTATATTTGTCACAGTGAGTGATTATATTTGTTTCAGTGAGTGATCAGAAAATCTAGGGCTCTTCTGCATCTACTTTTATAGAAGACACCGTGCATTCAGCCACTGTTTGAAACATTTTGGATGTGCAAACATGTTAACAGCAGTGCTTAAACAAGATTGGTATTCTGAAATGTGTTTCGAAAACATGCGAGCGACAGTCTTGTCTGATGACAGGGAGGCAGCTTTTTTCACCGTGTTTCTCCTGAAGCACATACGTTGCCTGTAAAATGTCCTGCTGGTGTAAGGCCTTTTCGGGAATGCTTTTGGCATGTTGTTACAAACATAGGGTGTGCAGAACCATCAGAAGTGTATGTAACCATCGACAGAGGCACTTTGAAGTTGTTTTAAAAAGCCTGTAATACCAATTCTGGTACATTTCTGGTATTTTTTGTAATATTTTTTTTTTTTCCACTTTTCTCCTCCTATTGTCACTAAACTCCCTGCTATCGTAATTCCTATTCTACTGTATCTACCCCTTCTTGCTCAGCCCTTACACGTTGTAGTAGCCATATTTCTAGTCTCTTTTATTCATACATGGACATGGATATATTTAAATCTGCACAACCATTAAATACTAACGCAATATATCTGTTTAATAAAAAAAAAATCTGGAAAGTTTAACCACTTTGGGTTTTTATTTTGTAACTCTTGATTGTCTTTCTTACTGCTACATCAAATCTAGCTCCCTTATCCTCAACTTTTCATCTCTTTCATTTTCTTTTGAACTTGTACTGCTTACTTTACCCATTGAAAAGTCATCTCCCCTTTTTGTTCATCTTCTCCTTGTATTGGGTATGCATTCTCTTGGGACCTTCTGCATAGGTCGGTTTACTACATCTACCATTAAACAGCTTATTTTTCTCTTTTAAGTTCTTTCTTATAAGCAGTGAGTCCAGAATTCATTTGTCATCTGGTTCAGAACAAGAACTGGTCTAGCATTCAACTACCTACTGTTAAAGGCAGTCACTTTTCCCCCTCTCTGTATGGTTGTTACAGAACCAAGCACTAGGTCAGTAAAGAGCTTTTAAAGCTGTAGAGCAACAGAACTGCAAAGTTGACATGAGTTGGGCTGCAAAAATTCCCACAGTTTGAAGTTTCACTTCTTTAACTCAGACGTACATGGTCCCGTTTTGAAGGGCGTGCAATTAAACTGAAGCACCATGTAATAAATGGATTATCTCTTGACGTAGTTCAGAACAGATCAATTAGAGCTACTATCTGAGTTACACAAAGTGAGAAGCTATTTGAAAAGGGCATGTGATTTCCTTCTGTAGCACAAGCACACATAAGAGGTAAACTCCTGTTAACTTGAAAAGTCCCAAAGATCTGCAAGTCCAGGGTAAGCAAAAAGTTCAGATGACTTAGAGCCTCTCCCAGCTCCTCCTGAGAAGGTGTGCCAAGAGACACTCCACACATCATTTGAATTGAGGAGGGGGAGGAAAAACAAGGATATTACGGCATTTTAGAGGTAAATAAGCGCCACGTATCACTTACACCTTTGCATGTAGTATCTTTCAAAAATATCTGTCTAGCTGTAACCTTAAAAGATAAATGCATTCATGTCTTCACATCTTAACAGCACTTCAATCTGAAGTGATTGACTGAAAAAAGATCAGTGAGAAGTAGGCACAACACATTTTTCCCTTAAGTCCACTGACTGTCAAATACAATAGCAGCGTGAGGAGCTTTCCCAGAAAGCTGTATGAACATGTTTTCCAGGCACGTTGCCTTTGAGGTGTCTCTCTGGTCCCCCCGCCGCTCTGTATGTGTTTAGTACTTCTGCGCCAGCGTGTTCAAGCGGTGTGTCAGCCTCGGCAGGGGAATGTGTAAGCAGGGCGGTGTGATAACTTGCAAGTTGAGGTGTAAATGTATGGTTTGTTAAATGAACTGGTTCTCTGGCTTGTTAGAGCTTGGGCACTTCATCCGCCTTTGTTATATTCTGTTGGTGGAAATGCGTTAGCTTCCGACTTCTTTTGAAGTTTACGTTTAAAAACAAACTCTGCTGAGATTTCTAAAACTGAATAGTAGAATTAAAAAACCTTCCAAACTGAGACTGTCTTCTGTATTACTCTTATTTGGGTTAATTCTCCATTTGCTATGGGTTCTAGTAACAGGGGAAGATATGTTCTGTGTGCACTAGTTTAGTCTGAATGCTGTGAAATAGCAAGAGTGAGAGAGAAAAAATTAGAGCAAAAAATGTCATGAGTTTAGATGCAAATAAACAGTTCAGCTGCTGCTTCAAACATAACCGTCACTAATTAGTACTAGCACAGCAGAATTGTCTGAGCAGCTATTTGGAAGAAAGAAGGGAAGTGGCACCTGTTCGTGCATGGAAGGGGCTTCATCCAATTTGGGAGTATTTATATCCAGCAGTGTTAAGAGTAGCCAGACATAAGGCTATTGCATTCTTGGTCTCTGCTTGTTCCACTCTCAGCAGTCCATTCTCTGTCTTAGAAGTAGCTCCTGATTTTTTAGTCCATTTTGTAGTTAGGGATTTCCAGAATTTTTAGTAATGTAGATTATTTGTTTAGTTTCACATTGCTGAACAGTCATGCAAACACTTAGAACTTGATTACAAACAGAAAACAGTGGGTTTTTCCTCTTCTTTCCTAGACCACTTTATGACGAGCCTTGCAGTATGATCTGCAAGGTCAAAAAATAAAACACTGAAAAAAGTAAGGCAAATAATTCACTTAATAAGAACAGTTTGCTTCTGATCTTATGTCTTTATCTTGATGTTGATTTTGGTAACTGGTGCATTTGGTTGAGACTCTGCATGGTACACGGCTCACATTCTTTATTGTCAGAGCACAAACTACTTTTGCGCTTTCTTAAATAGTACAATCTTGAGCTTTCTGTAAGTCACATTTCTGTCAAATGGATTTCTTGTCAAAACCCTTTTTCATCTATCAGTTATTGCATCATATAAAACTTTCAAACCTTGAGCTCCTAGCATTATGCTCTGTGCATTCAGCATGCATCCTGGGTATGTTAACATGTGCAGCAGGGTTTGAGGTTAAGTTACTTTTTCTGTTATTTTGATCATTTCAAATTGGATTGAGTTGAAATCGAGACACAATAATGACACGAGTTAACTGCAAAGTTTTCATCAGTCTTACAGAAATTTGATATAGAGTTGCTAAATCCATCTGTAGATCTAGTGTGAATTAATGGATCCAAACTTAAGGCTTCCAGAGAGCCTGCTGGCACCAACTGGATTTTAATTACATCCCACACATTGGTTTAGTTATCCTTATAGCAGGTAAAATGAGTGGTGCAATTTAACTCTTCCAGATGAGGGCAGAAAAAAAAATAACATTGATCCTCTTTTCAGATGAGAAAAAACCCAAAAACTTTATAGCTTAATTTTTTTTGCAGGGAAGGGGAAAGTGGGAGAAGGTCTACAGATGATGGAGGAAAGAAAGGATACAAAGAGGAATAATAAGTAGATTATATGGAAAGGAGTAGAGTGAAGAAAGAAAACTTATGATGGGAAAAAATAAATGGGAAGTGTAAACTATTTTATAAGGAAAATTTAAGATGGAAAACACAAAAGGTGCAGGTACATCAAAACACCAAATTCTGTGCAAAGGGAGAAAAAGGAAAATGAAAAAAAATGAGAAACACAATTTTAAAGTTAAGGGAGAGGTAATTGTATATGCTTATTTTAAGTCATCTCTGACTCAGAATCAGCTGCAAATATTTGAGTTTCTACACAAGTACTTACATTTTCAATAGATGTAGAATTTATGAAGGTTTTACTTATGCAACCCTTCATTTTTATTTAATGTATTTTTTTAAGTTCAAAGATATGGTGAGTGTAAGATTTTTATTTGAGTTAAGCTTGCTATTTTTCATACAAAAAAAAAAAAAATCAAAGCCAAATATTGAATGCTATAAATTCCTCATTAGCATTCTAAATTAAGAAAGTGATAAACAAATTCATCACATCAATCTGCAAATTAGTTGTAAGAAATAAGGACATTGCCCTTAGGCATTTCTCAGTTCAGGAAGCCAAGAAGGAAACCATAGTCTTTGGTAATGATGATAGACACCAGTGGCTGGTCAGCTGCTGATCCCTTGCCATGTTGACCACCGAGGAAAAACACTTGCATCCTTCTGGAGCCCTTTTTATGTCATTCAATTCTAATTTACCATCAACCGTGATAGTGTTACCGTGGACATTCTCAAATTGGCATTGGAGGCTTGACATAAAACCACAAAGGCAACTAAATTCCAAGTTAAAGCTGAAACTTCATTCTTAATTGTTGTGTGGGGTTGCTGTGGAGCATGTGGGAACACCCAGCGTTTGAAGCCCCGGCTGTACCCACACACAATAGAATGAGTTAAGGATGGAATTTCAGCCTGAGCCTTAACGTTAATGCAGCATAGCTCTTTGCGGTTTCATTTCTTCTTATATGGCACTGGTAAAGACAAAAATAAGCCCAAGTCAATCTCAGAGTCATTTTAAATTGTGCTCACAAGAATTCTGTGCCAGCAATAGTAATAGATTCTTCTCACTCATTGCCTCTCAGTAAAGCTGAATTTTTGTATCCTGCTTGCTTTGAGTTTGCACTGTTGGAAACTGCTGAGGTGTTAGATTACAGATACCTTCATATCTGAAGTCCAGCCTTAAATACATAATTGTTTCCTACAGTATACCTGTCTTTACTTGAAACTCATTTTGTGGAATAGAATTAGGGAGGAAAACTGTGTTTTTTGCCCTGTACATGCATTTTTATGAGCAAAATGAGCTTTGACAGAGTTTTTAGAAACGTCAGGAATGTCAAATCTTTTTTTATCGGAAGGACTTCTTGGATGACTCAGAAAAAAGTACTTGGAAATTATTCAGGACTTCAATGAAGTGGGAAGAATGCTGAATTGTTGAGAGAGAGCTTGCTCCCCTATGCATGGTTTAGATCGGTAATTTAAAAGAAGATCGATCTTAATTTTAAGTGATTGAATCAGCCTTTGCTTCAAAGCATAATTTTTATTCAATATTTGGTTTGAGATAGTGATTAGAATAGTTCTTCGGTCATTTATCCCTTCTCAGAGCAAATGAGAGTTATACTTCTAATCTTTTTTTCAAAATTCCATAGCAGTCCATTCCATGCATTTCCATCCTTTACCAACTGTCTTGGTGGGTCCAGACTGGCTGAAGACATGGAGAGATACGTATTGGTGAAGAGAGCAACGGTGAAGGAGGGGAATACAGCTTTTAAAAAAGCTTGTAAGCTGCTCTTGTAGACCTGTCTATATTTTACACTTAGCCACGTAATGTGGCCTGAACCTGCTTCAGGATGCCCATGTCCCCTTTTCTGAAACAGTAGATCTGATTTTGCTCAGGATTAGGGACTGTCCTAAGCCATAGTCTTGGGAATAACTTGATCACAGTAGTCCAGAAACAGGAAACAATTTGGTGGAAAAAAGCAGTACGGTTAAAGCAAAGAGTTTGGTAATTATGCTCCAGAACACTTTCTGAAATTATTATTTTGATTTGGGGAATAATCGTAGTACTGTGTTATGCACATACGGTTTATTTAGGTTATAAGAGTGGGTTTGTGTCGTATGGAGAACTGAGGCATTATGAGGGTTGTAGTTGGCAGTGTGGATAACAGAAGTGTGCTGGCGAAAATATAAGAAAGCTTAAATAAATGCTCAAAATAAAATACTCTAAAATAAAATACATTATTTGAGTAATAAATATTCAAAGCTTAATTAATGATAGAACAAGAGGGAATGGCTTCAAACTGCTGCAGAGTAGGTTTAGACTGGACATTAGGAAAAAATTTTTCACAGAAAGAGTAGTCAGACATTGGAATAGGCTGCCCAGGGAGGTGGTTGAGTCACCATCCCTGGATGTGTTTAAAGGTAATTTAGATGTGGTATTGGGGGAATATGGTTTAGGCATGAGCTTTGTAGAGTAGGGTTAATGGTTGGACTCGATGATCCCAAGGGTCCTTTCCAACCTGAATGATTCTGTGATTCTATGATTGTTGGTTTTCGAAAACATTGTGTGGAAGACGGCAATTATAAGGCTTTATGTCATCATGGTGTACTATTTGAGTATGTGACCTCTGATTCTACCTGCCTTTACACTGGACATTAAAAATCTCTATATTACTTACACACTTTCTGGTCTGAATGACATGTAACACCTCTCCCAACACCTCTTGTCCTCTGAGCCTCTACTCTCCTGTTACATTTGTCCAGTTTTTCATAGAATCGTTTCATTTGGAAAATGCCTTTAAGGTCGTCGAGTTCAACTGTTAACCTAACACTGCCAATCCCACCACTAAACCGTGTCCCTAGGCACCTCATCTACATGTCTTTTAAATACCTCCAGGAATGGTGACTCCACTACCTCCCTGGCTGCTTAACAACCTTTTCAGTGAAGAAGTTTTTCCTAATGTCCAACCTAATTTTCACTCTCTCATGCAATAAAATTGTACAAACATGTTTGGTGTGAAGGGAGGCCAGCTTTTTTTTGTGGTGCTCTATCACTGCCTGCATCTTCTGAACTGTCAGACAGCTAAAGGAAGTCCTTGTAATTGCACTCCAGAACAGTCATTCTCACCACTCATTAGAAAGGGGGCCTGGATTAACCACATTTCATGGAGATGTTGGTGATGTATACGTAGGAAGCTCCAGTGGAACTTCCTCATAGGCACTAGGAGGTTGTGATTAGGTCCCTCTGAAGGTTTCTCTGTTCAGAAGTAGTAAGCGGTTACACGTGAGCAGCTGAACTCTAGTGTAGCTCATGCTGGTGTCCAAAGGGGTCAGAGTGCTTTTAGCAGACATTGAAGCTTCTCATACAGTGATGGGGCATTAGGAATTTTGCAAAGCTTTGAAAACGGAGTAGGAGAAGACACGGCTGATGCATTTCATCCCATAAGGTTTGCTTAGCTCGTTTGTGCTAGTATTTGAAGCTGACTTTCTTAAGAAGTAACCCATGTTCCTAAGGCTGTTTGGCAAACAAGGGATGCTAGTTCCATCAAAAGAAAGGGGCTTAATGAATCTGTAGTGTGTTGTTTTAATTTGGATGGGAATACATTCTCTTCCAAATACAAGGCACTCCTTGGAGTTAATATGTGAACACGTACCTGTTTTGGTTAAAAATGTGGATTGCTGCAGTTCAGTGCTTTGATACTACTAACAAGTTTAGCTTTAGACAGAATCCAGACAAATACTGCAAGACTTAAGAAACTTGAAAATCCAGTTGGTGTGAACATGTTGTAGGATTACTTCTTTACTTCTTGTCTAAACTTTCTTATTTTGTATTTGCGCAGAAAGATGGCATTTCATTCCATAATTTTAGTTAAAGGACAACTGTGAAGCAATTTTCTATTTTTTTTTTTTTTTAATTTGCCGTCAGGCAAAGAGAGGGAGGTGATTTTGATAAGAATGCTGCATGTTAATACCCAGCAACTATGAACTATTCATTTGATATCTGCAACAGTTGTTGAATCTTGTTAACTAAGCAATTACGGAGTCACTTGTCCCGTAAAGTTTTAAAAATAATAAAGCTAAGGTTCTCATTACATTAGATTTATTTTTAAACTGTTTTCCAGAACATACAAATCTGAATCATAAAACAGCAACAGTACCGCTTGCGTTGTAGGCCGTGATGAAGCTCTGTATTGTGCAGGAAGCTTAAAGCAGTGATATTGATACGAAATGGTCATTTATTGAAGTAAAGCAAACCTTGGCTTCACATACTTAGAAGTAGCCCTCATTCTCTTTGCATACCAGAATATGACTGTTTTAATTCTCAGTTATGAGTATCTTGGTTTTTTTTTTTGTTGCTAGTCCTTCTTCCCCTTGCCTTCATTGAAACCCAAGGTTTGAGGGAAGCAAACATGCTACAAGGGGGAACTAAAATTGACTATAACAAGGTGCTTCTATCAGTGAAGTATTTTTCAAAAGTGCTTATTGCTAACACCAAGGTGCAAGTTGTGAGATTAAATGGCAGGTTACAGCCTTCTGTTTAGAACTATAATGTTGTATAATATATGATCATAATACTTGTGTCCAGGCTATGGCTACAGGCTTGCCACTTGTACCCCTTGTCTTGCGATCTCCAAACTGCATGAACACATGGTCCCTATATCCAGTCAGAGACTGTGATGGGTAGAAAAAAAGGAAACCTAACAATACAAAGGTTGTCTCTGTTTAAGGCTCAGGGAGCAGAGGCCCCCACAGAGCAGGATTCCTATCGGCCCTCTCTCCCTTCCCCTTCCCTCCCAAGGGAGGATAAAAAGGGGAATGAGCAAGGAAGTGCCTCATGGAATGGAAGCACAATGAAATTGGAAGTTAAGACTATGAACAAAATTTAATAAGTAACAGAGATAAACCGGGAAAAAGAATATGAAGGGCAGAGGGATATACAAACATATACAAAACCGGCTCTTGGATGGGGATGGATTGTGCAGAGCACATGGAGCTAGGCCCGGCCTCTCTGAGGTGCGGTCCCAGGAGCAGCACAGCCTGAGTGAGAAAGGAAAGAGAGAACGAAACCCAATCTTTCTGTCCTTTGTATAGAGTGTGGCAGGAAAGGGGCAGGAATACCAGCTGCCCTCTGACCCTTCAGGGTCCTAGAGTTACCACTTGTCCGTCCCCCCTCAATTTGTTAATTCTTAAACCACAACAAAGGTGAAATGTTCCATCCTCTTCTCTGGTGTCTCGTTGTCCACTGAACTGTTTTTTCATGCTTTCTTCAATGAATTGCAGTTATTCGCAGCTTGAAGTCCACCCTCCTGTTCCCGGAGTGGAACTCCAAGTAGTTGGTCATTACTCTCAGATCACTTTGGGTCCCCTTATTTGGAGCTGCCTTTATCAGTCCTCCACCTTGTAAGCCTGACACTAAACCTAATGGTTTTTATTTTAACCTCAGAGCCCTGTCTGAGAGCTAGAAGTTATCATCCCAAACAGGTTGTATATTCATCGTATCAACTAGCTCCTTTGCTGTCTTTGCCACCTCATACCAAACTCCTGGTATATTGTCAGCTGGGTGGAGGAAATGTTAGCTGCTAGCATTTGATTCTGCAATTGTTCGAACTCAACAGAGGAGAATGAATTATCAGTCCCCATCCTGGAGGAACAGCAAGTTAAATCTGAAGTGTCAGAAATCTGATGACAGCTTGAAGCGGTTTAGGGAGTCCCATGCCCTTCTCACTTGCCTGCTTTCTGCATGCGTGCACATGAGCACAGGCACCCTATTACCTGCTATGCTATTTGCAAATACTTGTGCACCTTCCCGATCTTCCTAATCTCCCATGCAACTGGATGCCTGTTACCTTGCATGTTGCTATAAGCAGTGCTGACTTCAGCAAAACCAAGCAAGGTGTTCCCACTGGTCTTCTCCCTCCTCCATTCACATACTATCTGCCTGTCGGTGTTTTCGCAGCTCGCCCCATGAACAGGCAGCCCCTGTGTTTTAAAAATCAACTGGTGAGACCCTTACTGCACCTGCAGCTGATCTGAGTGTAGCCAGGTGCCATTTACACTGCCTTGTCTCAGAAGTAACCCAGTTTGCAAAATGCAGCGTACACCGGCACTATATTGGACAGTTGAAATATCAGGTGGTCCATAGGAATGATCCAGAAACTGAAAAGTGCATAAAGGAATAGTGGTCATTTGCTGGAAGATGTGGTGCAGCACCTTGGTAGGCCATGCCCTAGGCTGTACCCACTCATCTATATCACACAGCAAGTAATGCCGTGGGCATGGGCCTGGCTGCAGATCCGCCGTGTTGTTTGCCGACTTGCTTCAAGTATGTTCATGTTGGGATCTTGGTACCTAACCTTGGATTTTCATGCTTTTCCTTTGCTTTCTTACATCTTTGAACAGTTCTAAAACTGAGTGATGCTGCTGGTAGTAAAATTGCACCATGATTTTCTAGTTGTCACTTACTAGCTCTGAAATCTTAAAACGTAGATGCCTCTGTTTCACCGTGTCTGTGTCCTTTCTTGCTGCCAGGAAGTGATGTTACTGCTCATCAGAGTGTTCTTAACTGGTACGCTTTTGATAATGAGTGTCTCAATACTTAAGGTGAGGGGAAGAGAGGCGAAAGCTGGAAGTTTTTGTTGCTTGAGTTGAATCTTTGGGTTTGGTGATACAATCTCTGACTTTTTTTGTCAGTGTTTTCATTGTTTTTTCCCATTTTTCTAACTTCTCTGAAAGATAGGCCTGTGATTAATCTAGAACATCATTATTCTACCATCGCAGGAGTTACTCCACAACTTGATAATGAATGTCAGGAGTGGATCTTTGCACAGTTGCAGAGCACAATTCAACCTTTGCTGAGCCAGTCACTGAGCTGGCAAAATGCTTTTTGGTTAGTTTAGTTTCGTGTTGAGTTAGTGAGCTGAATTTGGCTCAGCAAAGGTCCAACAAGTAGCAGAGCTGGAATGCGAGGAGGCACAGGACCAAGAGCAGGGGAGTGGGAAGCAAGAGCAGCCTTTGGTGACAGCAGTCTATTCATTTGACTCAAATATGTTGTTAAGACATGCTCTCAGGGAAGCCAGAAAATGTCCTATAAACATGTCCTATAAGCATGTCATTCATTAAGACCGCGCCATAAAAGCTTTAATTCCTGGTAGTCTCTGCTTGCAGCTACCCACAAAATATTGAGGTTACTCAAGATCACGTATATGATTCTTTCTAATTGCAGAGTTCATTTACAAATGCAACCATCTTTCTGCATGGATTTTTTTTCTGTTTCAGAAAGAAGATGCCATTAATGTGGAACGGGATGAAAGACTGTCTCTTCGGAAGCATCGCTTCATGCATTTTGCTTCAATGGAATATGAAGGAGAATATTACATGACACCGAGAGATTTCTTGTTCTCAGTAATATTTGATCAAGTCGAACGTAAGTTGTTTTCTTATCATTGTATTTGTGAAAGAAATTTGCAGATCCACTTAAAGATGTAATTTGCGAATCACTGAGATAAGATCCTTTATCTGACATAAATCAGCAGAAGCTAATTTATAAATTGTGTGTGTATGGATCCTCACAGGCACCACCCTTTACACCAGTGAAGTGAAACTGGTGATTTAGAAATCTGGTGACTTGATTATGACATTACGTCTCTGCCTAATTTGCATGTCAGATTAGTTTGTAGTTCCTCAATTACTAACACAGAAAACAGCAGGACTGTAATATAATAGTGTTCATACCGTTCCTGGCCTGGTTATCTGTCTATTCCCTTCACCAGTAAGAGCTTTGTGACCTTTTTCTCTTAGGAGAGGCAGTGGTGGGAGTGACTTGAATGAGTGTAATGAAGCAGTGAGCTCAGCTCTAGGTTTCTGGTTTCAAATCTCATCTAGTTTGTACAAAACCTAGTTAAGAACAAATCAAAATTGTATACATATACTTTTAAAAGCATGTCTGCTGAGGAGAAGATTGGACCAGCACATGAATAAAAAGTGCACTGATTGTTGTCCTAATTTCCTTCTCGTTTTCTGGCCTCATTAACTCTGCCCCATCCCTTAAGCTTCTTTTATCTGTCTTTTTATCATCTTCTGTTATTTCCATGTTACAGTAATTTTTTTTAAGTCATATACATTTTTTCTCCAAAAATTTGGCTCTTACAACTTTCCTAAGATTTTTTTTTTGCTTTAGAAAACTTAAGGTCTCCAAGTTTCAGAGAGGTTTGTCACTCAGTGGACAACTGCTCTGTCACTACATGTGTTGAGAGAAACAGGAAAATCCCAACTTTGATCACCTTTTGCTACAGTCTGTACATACTAACCAGGGGAGCACGCTGTCTAGCAAAAGCCATTGATAGCCTGGGATGCTCTGCCCAGCTAGCAGTGAATTTTAAAGCAACTTAGGGGTATTGATCAGGAAATACAGTAGGGAATTCAAGGTACTATGGAAGGACTTGAGAGACAGGGAGGAAGAAGGAGACCTGAGCACAATTTGATTCCACCTTGTGGGAAACCTGGGACAAAGCAAAGTTTACTGAGCTGCAAGTGGTCAAACAATAGGACACAAGAATCTGTAGTAAAAGGAGTTTTCCTGTGCTGCCAAAGATCTATAGGTGATAGGGATACATGGCTTCACTGCTGACACATGACTTCTAATATTATACAAAGCTGAATATGAATCCTCAAAATGAGTTTATGACCTTGAGAGTCAGGGAGACTCTCAAAATAACTTTTTGTTTTAAAATACATGGCTAACAGAAGAGTCCTTTCCCCTTCAAAACTTAGACCATTAAGTTAAAAATATTGTGGGGATTTTCTTTTGATTTTTCCAGCCTGGAATACTGAAAGTGAATACTGAAATTTTCAGTTTTGAAGGTGTGGGGTTCAGACGGTTGTCTGTGAATTAAGGTTAGAGAATTAAGTGTTTTTTCATTCTTAGCAGTTCATACATATTAATTGGTTACTCCAACTATAAAAGTACATGTTCAGATTTTTAATGAAGTTGTATGGGACTAAGATTTATTTGTAATGCAGCCAAGTTAAATTCAATTACTTTGCTGATATGAGTAGGAAGCAGCATTAAAGAGAAAAGAAAAACTAATGACAAGAAAAAACACGTGAACAAAAAAAAATGATTGCACCGATGCATATTTAGCATTTCAAATTGAGGTCAGCCTTACAGCGATAGCGTCATAGACAATTCATAGAAAAAATGTTACTACTTGAAGCTTAATGCTCCTAAACATTTTTTAACCATCATTGGTATGGGTTCTTTGGCCAGTAGTATAAACAAAATGGGAAGCAATTCTCTTCAAGTCATATTGCTTGACATTTTAGGTTTTCTTATAACTGCAAACAGACATAGAATTTCGTAGCAGAGAAATATGGTGTTTCAGGTGTGTTAAATGCGGTGATTTGTTCACTGTGTTCAGAGGAGTTTCATAGGATAAAAATAAGCAGATTTGTCTCAAGTGTCTGTCTAGATATATTGAGAGTAGATTAAGATGAACTTCGTAGATAAGCAGCAATTATTTTGCAGAACTTTCTGTTTCTATCATAAAAATAATTCCCTTTCACCCTGAAGAGTGGTTTTAGAAAGAAGAACAAGCACACCACAACTAATCCTAGAAATCCCTTCACTTACTGACATACTGAGATGCAATTTTAAGGTGTGATGCTGCATACAGACAGTGAGTCTTACAAGACTGAACTTCAAACTGTAACGATTTGGTTATTCTCTACCTATTTTTGATTGATCACTGCTATAAAAAGAAAACCAATAAAAAGCTGAGAAAAATTTGAAGCACGTTGGCAGTAACCATTCATTCTCATAGATTTTGGTTGGTGTTTGCCAATTGGTTGCTGTATGTAATAATATGGAAGGCTTAGAGCTGTTCATTCTGCAATCTTTTTTATGGTTAATAGGCAGAAACATATGACCAGCCTCACAAGCAGTTTAGCTGTGTACAACGAGGAATATTGCTGAGGATGACCACGACATTATGTTGCTTTGTTCCTGTTCAGAGATAAACATTCCCAAAGGGGAAAAAAGACAAGAGAAAAGAGAGAATGAAAAGCAGATACGAGTTGGAAACAGGGGTTCTTGTCCAAGAGCCTTGGGGGTTTCAGCTCATTGGTGGTTGTCATTGGGGAATTACTTTGAAATGTCCAGTTAGTTTTTAACCATAATTAAAACTGGAAGAAAGCAAATGTGATGTTGTGTAAACCAGATGAGTTGTTGGTGCTAGATCAGAAGTGCTGACGTTAGAAAATATAAAAATATTTTAGCTATGTCCAGATTGTCAAGTGAATTCCTGTACACAGTTGAGTAGAATTTATTACTGAAGCAAAAATCTTAGGTGTGCCCTTTGACAAGGTTGCAAAACGTGCAATAAATTGTGATTTATTATAGAACACTTTCCAGATAAGAAAACAGATGAACTGTAGTGCAAATACATCAACTGTCATCCAACCCAAGTGATCTTGAACCCTGCTTGATAGACCTTAGTTCACTAGTTCTGCTCATTTGTTTCCTGGTGCGTGAGTTTCTCTTTTACTCATTTTCTGTAAGGTAGGCCAAAAATTGTGAAATCTTGGCATTCCTGTTGATTAAATCACACCTGCTAAGTTATTTACTGTCAGGGTGATAATGAAGAAAAATATTTACAGTCCTGCCATCTAAGGAGAATGAGCTGATAACAAATGCAGAGTTTCCTGAAAGACCTTATTTTATTCTGCATATTGACAAAGCAAAAAGCTCTCTAAAGGAAGAAAAGCAGCATCCCCAAAAAAATTTGCTTGCTTTTTAGATGCAGTGTTTGACACTGGATTATCTTTGTAAATATTTGCATAATTCTATTACCCTTAGTTATTTTATGGAAGGAAGCAGCCACCTCTTTATAAATAGAGTCAGTGAATGAGATGTGGTGGTGTGCCACAGCATTTTTGCTGGTACAAAACACTGTTGCAGGTGTTTAGTACCAGTTAATGCAGCGAATACCAAACACACCATTGGGATTTTTGGATTCATGGCTCTATGCCATGTAATCTGGTGGTAAAACGATGTTACCACAGGGATGTGTGGCAAACCATTGCAAAACCAGCCAAGTTCTTCTGAGTAATCTGTGGGATGTGTGAACTGTCATATCTGATGCAGTGGTAGTTTAGTGAAAAGTTATTTTCTGTTACTCTTCTTACTGTGATGTAAAAATGTCTCATTGTCTAGTAATATCTAATGTCTAGTTCATAATACGAATTTGCTGTGTCGCATCAAAAATTCTAGCATTTTTAAAATAGCAGGTTTAAGAAGGATAAAGCTCAACTGACTTTTCATTACAATGCAGGAGTATTTTTAAAAGACCCTTCCAGCTTCATGTAAGACTCCTGTTTTAAACAGTTGTGCATACTTAGGCTCATATTCCAGATTATAAAGCCAATACTGTGTTAGAGTTTCTCTGTGGTAATACCATCTCTGGTGTGGTGTTCTTGTACAATATTGTCCTGGTTTCAGCTGGAACACAGTTAATTTTCTTCCTGGTAGCTGGTATAGGGTTGTTTTGGATATAATATGAGAATACAAGAATAATGTTGATAGCATGCTGATGTTTTAGTTGTTGCTAAGTAGCTCTCATCCTAAGTCGAGGATTTTCCAATTTCCCATCCTCTACAAGTGAGCAGGTGCACAAGAATCTTGGAGGGAGCATGGCCAAGACAGCTGACCAGAACTAGTCAAAGGGTATATTCCATATTACATTCCATGTCATGCTCAGTATATAAACTGTGAGGAGTTGGCCAGGAAGGAGTGAATCTGACCGGGCATCAGTGGTGAGTGGTGAACAATTGCATTGTGCATCGTTTGTTATGTATATTCTAATTATTTTATTCTTTTTTATTGTTATTATTACTCTACTATTTCTTCCTTTTCTATCCTATTAAACTGTCTTTATCTCAACCCACAAGTTTTACTTTTTTTTTAATACTCTTCCCCATCCCACTGGGCAGAGGGAGTGAATGAGAGCTGAGTGGTGCTTAGTTGCCAGCAGGGGTTAAACCGTGACAAACATATTAAAAAAATCTGTATTAAATTTTGAAAAGAACCACAGATAAAAGAATCTTTCAGAAAATGAAGATTTCGCAGTATGTTAAATATGGACTATGTTCATGTTCATTTTTCTGGAGAAGATTATTCTATTCCAGAAGTACCTTCCTCTTCCAAGTAGAAGACAAGCATTCCAGTTGGTTTGTCTGGTAACAGATGATATCTGATAGATAAAGATCTTAATCCTTCTCTATATACTCAGTCCAGGTTTACAGTATCATAGCATCTTCACATCCTGAACCACTCCTTTTAGCAGATTTTCCTGTGTTCTATAGCACCAGGATGCCAGTGGCAGTATTTCCGTGGTGGAGTCCTATCTGTCAGTGAGAATTAGTGTGCTATAAGTTTGCTGGGAGAATTTGTTTGAGTTGGTTGAGCTTTCTGTGAAAACATAGCACAAGGTTGTGGTATGTTTGCAAGTTTGATATGTCTGATTCCACACCAGTGATCTTCATGGGATTGGTTTATCTAAAACTCAATTTGAAAGGAAGTAGTTCTTTACCTATAAACAACAGAAATACTGCAGCAATTCCTATAGTCTTGATAATATGTATTTATATCTGGACATAAACTTTCTTGTGAAATCAGAATAAAGACTAATACATTTTCGTAGCAGTTGCGTCATGAGGTACTACTTAACAGAATCAGAGATGGGATTCTTGAGAGTAAACAGGTCTTTCCACATCACAGCAATCAAACTTGATCTGGTCTGTTGGCCAGGCTGCTTTTCTGATGTATTAACCACTGGCCACTGCACTGACTTACCTGTTTGCTCTCGTTTTTCAGAAAAAAATGTTGAGAGTCTGAGAAATAGATGCAAGAGATGCTGCAATTAGAGCAGAGGTGTTAGGTGAACGCCAGCTTCCAGCACAGCAGCTCCTGCAGCTGCAGGAGCGAGCAAGCGTGCACGGCCAAGTAGGGGAACAGGAAGAAGGATTGAGCAGTGATGTTTGCAGGAAAGGGAACCAGGGAGCAAAATCACTTAAGAAGCAGCAGGTTTTAGCATATCATTGCACAAGGAGGTACAAAAAAAAAAAAGTGTCCTCCTTTTTCCACAGTTTCATTTCCATGCCTTGAACCATGTTATGAGACAGTGATGAAGGTACCTGGAGTATGTTCCTTGTAAGGTCAAGTAAGAAAATACAGTTTTGATCCTTGAAATTATACTGACATTTTATTAATTACATTTGTCTTTTTGGGATTAAGTCTGTGTAAGATGACCGTAAGGTTGCAATAAATTCATGGCTTTGTGGAGATTAATTCTTATTTTTCCCTTTGTGGCATTGCTGACTAGCTGGAGGATGATGCAGTATCAGTGTTCTTGCCTCAATTGGCTACAGTGCTTCCTGATTAGGTAAAAACTTTGGCAAAAGTTTATGTTTTGAAAATACATTACTAGCTGTGTAGCTTTCTGGAAAACAATTGTTAATGAGAAGACCTATTGCAGCTTCTCAATGAATGAAAGCAATTTTTTAAAACTCAGCACAAAAATAGTTCCAATAAAAAAACTATTCAGACTTCAGCAGCGTTGCGAACAAGAGACAAGTGGTCTAAGCACACATCTTGAAGAATTTAGTTATTTAAAGTGTGAAAGTTATTGGCTATTTAATGGCATCTGAATGGAAAACAAGTTCCTTGAAACGAATGAAAATATACTGTGCATATACAGAATACTTGCAGTACAAGTAATGGAAAGATCTGGTTATTAATAACAGGAGTCTGCTTGTTGGATAAACATCGGCTGCCTTAGAATTTCAGAAGTCTTGCAACAGTTTCTGCTTTAGTCAAGTATCCCAATTTTGTGACATGCTACCGTGATATTTAAGATACTTAACAGAGAAGTCACTTTTCTTTTTTTTATAGAGATGAGCGAATTTCAAGAACTCGTACAATTATTCTTGGTCTCTGAATATTTTTCCTGTTTGTAAAGATTTTTTTTATTTTTGTAGAATAACACACACTATTTCAACTACATTTGTAACATACCACTGGCATGCCACAGAAAATATCTCTTGGATTTTTTCTGCCACGAGTTCTGAATACTTTTTGACAGATTACTCAGTATTATTTTTTTAATGAATTCAGTGGAACGTAATCAGTTCTGAAACATCCTGCTTAACTGACAATTAAGTCTTAACAGATGTAGCGTGAAAATCAGACTCGATGAATTTTTATCACTCCTAAATGTATTTTAATTTCTTGCAACATATGTCCTTAACACAGACAGGTATCGGTTTGTACCTAAGAGTACAATCTGTTTTTAAAATTCCTTGGGTTGCATTCACATATTTAGAACTGATGGGGATCTGGCCAGCCCTTGGTGGATGACAGCAGGTGCCAGGAGTGCAGGTCAGGGTCCTGCCAAAATCCAGCAGGCATCCTAGCATCACATTTTCGGTTGTTTGTAACTCTTTCAGTGCTGATGGTTCTGTGTTTTTCCTTAGCTCAACGGTGAATTTTTGTTATATTAGTCATGTGATTTATCCTTTTTTTGAGTAATCTTTATATAGACTGGTATTTTTTTCCCCTGTGTGTTGTCATAAGAAATGTTACATTATGGGGTGGTTTTTGTTTTAAATATCTAAGGTAGAACCACTGAGTATCAATCACTTTCTAGGTGACAGCAGCGAGCAAGGTGTGCAGCCTGCTTTGGTAGATGAGAGGGGCTGTCCTTAATTGCCAAATGGCTAGCCTCTCCAGGGAAACCTTTGAGAAGTTCAGCTGCTCCCTGTTTGGAAAATACTGGCATCTGTTTCCTGAAGAAGAAACTACCTGGGTTATGCTCTCATTCTTTCTCACCGACTCTGCACCTGCAGTGGGTTGTAGCACAGATTGCACTCAGTAGCCTTTCTCCTGTGCTGTGAAACAAAAGGAAATACCAAGCTCAAAGCCTTCTTTCCATATGTAAAACACACAGATTTCTCTTGTTAGAGCCACCTGCTTACGTGGTAGTGCCCTCTCTCGGTCTTACTAGCTCTGTTACTGCAGAGGAGAATACAGACGAGAGCAAGCTCTTAGTAATCAAATCAATCGTCCAACGTTGTCCAGTCCATCAGAGAGTTCTGGTCCTCACACCACCATCCATAGTACTGGCAAGCACCTGATCGTTCTGCTACCTAGTTCTTTAGTTAAATATCTTTCCACTCAGACCTGGAAAAGGCTTGTGCACCTGAGAACATAAGGATTTTTCAGCCACAGCTAATGAAAGATACCACAATTGCCAAAAAAATCCTGCCTTGGTTCTTACCAGGTGAAAGGTAGCTCAGTATCATTATTACATCATAGTCCAAATGCATCCTAACTGGCCATTCTTGGCTTTTCTATTTAGCTTATCATTATACAGAAAATGGCAGCATGCTGGGACTTTGTTCATCGAAAGCTGCAGCCCTACCTGGCTCAGTAAATTTTTTTTAAATGGAATGGAATTTGAATATAAACCATGGCCAAGCCAGCTGCTGTTTGGCTTTATCCAGACTATTTCAGTTGTCTTTCAGAAGACCTGACATTTGAAGTCTTTAGTACGATACAGCTCATTTTCCAAAGTGCTAGCCTTCTTTTCAAGCTTTGAATTCATGTCCTTTGCACCAGTACCTCTGATACTGCTGGAAGTACTGGGACAGTGGAGTCTCCTACTGCATTGGTATTGGCAAGTGCTGAGTTTCCCACCGGAGAAACTGCCAGTTCCAGAAAACAGAAGACTTTTGTCCTTTTGTTGTTTGTCTCCAGATGTTTTTTGTTTCATCTTTTTCTTTCTGGGGAACAGTGAGGTGTGTTTGTTCTTAACTGTGAACGGAATCCAAACAGTTGTGAGCCTGACAGAGCAAATTCTTATAATAGAGAATATTAAAATTAGTTCTTTTGTCTCATGTGGATGAGTATCTGCTTTTCCCTTGGGACTGTATGGATTTACTGTGTCTGACAACTTCTGTATAGTCACCCACACCCTGCCATAGCAGTTAATTTCTTCTCCAAGGATTTGTTGGTGATAGAGAATGTGAGAGCTCACCTCTGTTTTGCTGTTACTTTCATGGGAGAAGATATAAAACCTGATGTTCAAAAATTTCATCTGCTTCTCTGGCTTTGTCCAAACTGGCAAAAGAGAGCAACTATTTAGCAGACAAGAGCAACGTTTTTTATGATGTGTACGACAGTAAAGGCAGTCTCTGCTGTTGGAAAAGTTAGAGGGGTTTTTAACCGAGTGTGGTCAATTTAGAAGCACAGTGAGCAACATAAAATTACTTTACTCTTTCACTAAAAGAAAGCCACCTATTGTTTGATTTTCATTTGCACCCACTTTGAGAATTGTAAAAAGCCTACTTAAAATTTGATTCAAATTTCAGTTCAATCTCTTTCCTCTGCAGCTAAGGTAAATGCTCACTTCAGGAGGACAGTCCCTATTCTTTCTGGCCAGTGTTGCTGTAAGGAGGAAAAAGGGTATCTGCTGAGTCGTACCATTGTAAGAACATTTGTGTTTATTTCCACATCACACCAAAGTTAACATGTAATATCTTGTGTTTTTAAGAACTTACATCCTCAATTAGGATGGTACATAATGGCTTTGCACTTCTTTTTAGCATTTCATGGCTAAGGATGTCAAAATTTATCGTCTGTAGTCTAAAAGCTCCTATTTTAGCAGTTTAAAAAACTAAAATATAGACCTTTTATAAATTTTCACGCTCAATTTAAAATTATTTTTAACCACTGTTTATGTTGGACAATGGTGACACAGTATCTCTTCTATTACTTGAAAACTCTTCTGTTATCTAACCTAAAATTAATCACTGTCTGTTTAAAACCATTTGATTTTGTGCCAACATTTCCTATTACCTAAAATACCTAAAATAGCGTGGTTTTTTTTTTCTTTTGAATCTTAACCCCGTGTTGCATTATAGATAATTATATTACTACTCAGTGCTGGTCTTGGGAAACCCAAACTTATTTTTATCACTTCTGGCTGGATGAGGCCATCCATTTTATGGGTTTATGTAGGTAGCTTTATTCCATGCTTTTCTGAATTTGATTGCCTTTTATAAAGCCAGCTTAATTCCCTGGCTTGCAGCACAATCCACTAGCAGTCACTATGGCCGTAGGGATGGAATAAGGGTTGAAGTCAGGAACTTTTTTAATTAATATTGTTGCTGAAACATCTGAATTGCCAAAGCGCACCTTCTTTCAAGGAGAAAAATGGTACAAATCAGTGCCCACTAGGGCAAAATACTTAAACTTGTTTAGCCTGTGCTGTACTCACAGTTTCTACGTGCAGAAGAGCTTCCAGCACCATAGGTGCTTTGGTCCTCATTTGTAGCTCCATGTGGCTGCTAAGCTGAGAGTAGTACAGTAGAGCAAATTATTTTCTCTGTTCTTAGGTGAAGTATGTTTTAACATAATCACAGAATAATGATGAAGACAGAGAGAGATATCTGACAGAGAACATCCTTTAAGAAACTTAAGGGCTTGATGCCCCCAGGTAATGTAGGCCTTTGCACAGAAACAGGAAAAATTGTTCATTTTCTCAGTCCAAGATTGCGCTTAGTGGAGGAATTAGTAATTTTTGTCAGAGTAGCTGAGTATGGCAGGAGGGAGACAATGCAAGGATAATTAGAGGCAGTGGATGCAGAAGTCCAGTATACTGTAGGCTGTGCTTTTAGATTCATCTCCTCTGTTATCTTTAGTGATCAAATATTTCTGTTCTATTTCTACTTTGATAGACCTAATACAGTCTTTCCTCTGGTGCTTCATAAGATCCGAATTCTTTAGAAAATCTGAATATAAAATTAAAGCAAGGGTAAAGCCAAATGCCTTTTTTGAGGTTTGCTTCATCAGATGGTTTGTATTCAGAGGAGGAAAGTTTTTTTTCCTGGGGAAATAAGGCAATTATAGAAAATAATTTTTTATTTATTTTTTTTTTGTAAGAGACTATTCATCTTCTTTGTCTAGATTATTTTTTTCTTTCTGACAACCTTTTTTCTTTAAAATGTGAGGAGTTGGAAGTCACAGGGTCAAGAGATACCTTATCTTTGCTTCTGTTATTCAGTATTCACCCCTCAGAGCAGAGGACGTATTTTAGTTGGTGCAGAAGGCTTTTTTTTCTACTAATAGAGAAGGCTGCTGAGTATCATGTTGGTAATTTATTATTAAATGTACTATTGGCAGTATTTATTTTTTTCTAACTTGTAAATTAAAAAACTGTTTTGGCCAATTCAGTAAGGCACAATTTATGTCCATTTTTAAGCTCTTTTATGATTTCTCATTGCTTTAGTTCTCTGTGATCTTCTAGGGGAGTTCTCAGACTTTTCATGATCTTGCTCTTCTTTCCATTACCACCTTATCTTCTGAAAAAGGACAACGTTTCAAATTAAGTTTATATAACGTCATTCTGATGCTCTTAGAAACTAGCCAAAACTAGATTGCTCCAACAGTCTTTACTTGTGGCAAAAAAAAAAATAGGATAAACCCTTCTTAGCTTAAAATACAGGAGCATTCTTTTATCACTTACATACACTTGGAGCCCCTGCTGTAGGAAAACTTCCCAAACATCTGTTAATTGCTGTGTGACAGATGTTAATGATGTATAAACAAGTCAGACTCAGCAGGGGCTGTTACTGGTTTGCTCAGAGCTTCTGTATGTGCTAGTAACAGAATGAGCTCATCTAAGAAAGAAACCCCTGGCTAATTTACAGGTAAAAGCAAGAATGACGTCAACCATCAACTGAAGGAAATCAACTCATCCACTGAAAGAAGTCTGATTAAGAATCAGAGAGAAAGAAAAGAGACTGCAATATTGCCTGAACCTGGAGAATTATGTAAATAATGAAGTAGGGCTGCACGGGATCAGTAAAATGCTCAAAGCAGTAGGCAGAATCTTCCATAGGAACATTCCCAAACATGGTCATTAGAATGTCCTTATCTCCTCACGGTGGCAATTGGAAAAAGTAATGTCATCATCACTGGGGTCGTCTGCATTAAAATGGCCTTCCTAAAATTTTCGTGTAAGGTAAGACTTCAGAGCCTTATAAAGGGAAAAGATTCCTTCTGGAAATTCTGACATGACAGGATCAGCCTAATTCAGCTCTGAATAGCAATTCCCTTTATCACTAGTCATCCTTGTAATCTCTAGGAATCCAAAGTATCTGAAGTTAAGTGCTGCACTACTGCACCTATGCCAAGAGTCTCTTCCCCTAAAATAGCACTTTCATTCTTTCTTTTTTTCTTGTGCTGATTCACTATTAAGTGATGGGAATTAGTTGCAATTATTACAATTTGCTGGAAAAGAAAGTGATACATTAGGCTCTACTAGAATAGGCATCTGGTAATTCAGTTCATCCTTTTAATAAAACTAATTGTAAAATGGATATGTTTCGTAAGTGTTTATTCACCCTTTTTTTTTTTTCAGTGGATATCAGGAGAGTTTGGGAGGATGAGGAAAAGATGGATAGTATCACCAGCTGCAAAAATACAAGTATCCTCAGTAAAACCATTGAATGTTAGCAAGTGCACTTTGTTTTGATTTGTCGTATGTTTTAGAAGTTTCACTTACCCACATTCAACGCAGGTAGTAATTAATTTCCTAAATAATTTCCAGATTTCTAATAAAGAGAGTTATATCATTTCTTTATGTCCTGTTATTCAAATATATTTGTTGTTTCTTCAAGAAAAGTCTCTTGCAAAGCAGAGGTGAATAGGAGCTAAAGCTGTAACAAGCCCAGGTCATCCCATGCAGTAACTGAACACCATCTAGGGGGTATTCACTTAATCCTTTCATTCCTAAATGGAATTTATACTGGTTATTATTTACAAAATAACTGTTCTGTAAACTCAACAGCAATGTCCTCAGACATCTAGTCACTGTAAATTGCATGTTCATAAGTGGGGCTTATGTTGTGGAAGATAAACATAAGAAGGTTCTGATTTTTTTTATTTTTTTTTGGCATTTGCCATGCTCTGTACAGCAAGACAAAATGTCCCAGGCCTTGAGCTTGAATACAGCTTTCATTAATGAAATTAGCAGCATAGAATTGTTTCCTTCTAATAAAATGCCCAAATTTACTGTTGAATCCAGTCCTTAGTGCTCTCAGTCCTTAGTGCTCTCATGTCATGACAAATATGGCAAAAATGTCTCTTCCTTCATAGGTCGTCAGTGAGAATTGAAGCCAAGATACAGTCTTCAACTACATAAGAATGTGGTTACCTTTATATAAGCAAGGAGGAAAAAATCCTAAAACTTCCTATGAAACAAGCCAGCTCGTTCAGGTGATTATTTTAAATTAGAGAGCTGTCTTGTATTCATAGCCCTTTTAAAAACAAATGTCTACAAGCATATCCAAAACTCAACTGGAGATGGTCTTGGGCAACCTGCCTTGAATGACCCTGTTTTGAGCTTTTTCCATTTGTCACCATGAGAAGACAAGGACGTTCTAATTACTACGATGATCTCCAGAGCTCCCTTCCAGCTTCAGCTACACTGTGAATAAGGCAATTTCCCTAAACCGCAAAGGAGCCCCACCTTACGGGTCCTCCCACAAGCTCCTCTGAAACTCCTGAGACCATCTTTTACTATCATCAAAAAGGGGTTGCTTGTGCTATATTCCTTAGGATTGTTAGTATTGGGAAGGAACTAAAAACAATGAGATGTTGGAAAGGATGTATTTAGTCCATGGAGAATGTAGGAGTCGACTTCTAGGCATTTGATGGAAGGACAAGGCAATAGGAGAATGAAACAGCAGGCAAAATTGCTGCCATCAGTAGAATAGTGCAGCAATAGAAATGGGGCATCCTGCTGATGACATTTCCAGATTTCACAATAGCAATGCAGAAGGACATCAGCCATCTCTCGCTTACTTTATTTTTTTTTCCAAGGTCTGACCAGAGGTTGCTGGGTTATGATAAACAGAAGTTTCCCAAACTGATACTTATAGCAAAATTCCAACTCACTTTTCCAATCAGCTGTCAGCTCTTGGAACACTTTTTAAAATACTTCTAAGAACTTTTACTGAATGTTGCTGTAGTGGAAGTGAATTAATCTTTAAAAGAAAAATACTGTTTTAACAAAAAAAAGAAAGCATTAATGATGGTGTAAATATTTTTGATATGTGATAGGGTGAAACAGGAAAAAAAGCGAGCTACTATGTAAACTGGATCTAAATAGCTTTTATATTTACAGGACTCTTGAGAACCCACTCAATTTATGTGAAATGTCAGTGCTCCCAGTTACTTACCCACTGCAGTAATTTAAATTGGCTTGATGAACTAATATGTCAGCTATTTACTGCTTGGACACAAGTGCTGTAAATGCCCTATATCTGAACAGAATTATGGTAATAGCACTGCATTTTTCATGCAGATACTGTAAATAACTTCCATTTTTTCACAAAATATTTCCAGTTTTGATTTTTAGATTAAATCAAGCTACTACTTTTTCTTTTCTGTTCCTCTAAGAATAAACAATATCAACAGTACCATGAAGTCTGTGCTTGGATAAGTTTAAGAAAAATCAAACTGTTTCATTAAAAAAAACCCACTTGAATTACTGTCACCACTGTCTTTTGAACCCCAAACGACAGTTTAATTTCAATACTATCTTTCAAATGTGCAAACGTATTTGTGTGCACGTAAACTCGTGAGATAATGCATGATCAAAAGTCTGTTGGGAGCGATAGGACAAAGTAGGTGACCCATGAGGTCATTTCTGGCCTCGTTATCTGTAATTTTTGCATGTTGGAGTGTTTGTTACATCTCAAAGTGCAATAAATAGACCATACAGTTACTTCACATAACATGACACAGTTTAATGCGGTTTGCAGTTCCTGCTTAGGGGATAAATTGTATGAAAGCAAGAAGGTGAAAAAGAGTCCTCTCTGACACAAGCCCTCTTTTTTCTTATTCCAGAGTTAGTAAGGTAGCTTTATACTAGTGATAAATTCTCACACAGTGGGTGAATTCTTCAGCTGACACCTCAGTTAGGTTTGCTAGCAAGTTACTCCAATGAGTAATAATTAACGGTCTTTAATATTCTTGAGCTTAGTCTTCAGCTATTACATTTCTTTACATTTTGTGAGATGCATGTGAAAAGTAACAGTTTGTCACAGTAGGGAAGATCTTCAGATATGTGAAAGAATACAAATTGTATAGGAAGCGGCTGAATAAGATACAATAGGGATAGTTGCTACAGTGTTGATGGTGGTTTTATATTGACCACATAAACTTAAGTCTTACACAGTGCAGTAAGAACCAGTTCTTGGTGCTGTTAAGATGTTGACCTTTTCTTCTTCTATTTTGATTGTGGGACATTTAACTTCCACACCTTTTTGTTCTGAATCCAAATTTATCTCTGCTTACAATTACAGTGTGTTTTGCTCAAGCTATGCATGCAGTTAGATTTTTAACTGTGTTATTTCATTATTGTTGTTCTTATCCTACTTTATTTGTCTTCTAATTTTTGTTATAATTGTCGTCTCTATCCATAGAGTAGGTTACAGAGCCCTTAGGCCAGGGATCGTAACTTCTAGCACTGTCTAGTTTTAGGAAAAGAATTAAACCTCTACTGCTATGAGACTGTCATCATAATTTATCTTCATCTGTTGCCAATACCTTAACCTTGCATGTGCTCCAGCACTGTGGTATTTAACAAGCTAGTCCTTGTTAGCAATAGGAGGTGACAACATAAAGCATAACAATGCTACAGAAATCATCTCTTCTTTATTTCAGGGTAGGATCAAAGTTCACGAACTGAACTTTTGAACTGAGTCTTCATGAGTCTTCGTGAAGGCTTAGTCTAGTTTATGCTATTTTCTTTGCTAGATGAGACTGACTACCATCTCAAGCCTAATCCTAAGAATTCTTTTTGTATTGAGCCTCTAAATGCATGCACTTTGTGGAAGATCCATGGTTTTGTGCAGATTCGGGAGATTCCATCCATCCGAAAAGTCTGAACTGCATAATGTTCACTGTAGGTTGGCAGGAGTCATTCTCCACCCTTCTGGTCTCAGAAACGTGTATTATGGATACACCTCCTTCCAAGTAATCTTAATTGTGCTTTATAATACTTTATTGCTCCAATTATGCAGGCAGTCTGCCTCTTGAACTGTCATACACTTTGCCCTTATATCTGATTAAGTTCTTATTAAAAGAAAGAATACACTGCTAGCATCAGGCTGATAGGTAGGAGGTTGGAAAAAAATGGATTATAGATACAACAAATGCAAAAAGCAGTCACGGTGTGACTGTGGTTGCTTGCAGAAGGATTCATCTACTCAATTTAGGTATGTAAAAGCTGAATGTCAGGTCAGAGCGAGTGACTGTAGCATCTCTTTAAAGTTAATGGAAGGAAACAGTAAGTCCAAGGCCTGTATTAGACACCTATCTCAACCTGGAATAAATTGCTCATTTGCTGTGTCTGTTTCTCCCCCCTGACTATAAGGGAGCCTGGGGTCATTAGTCAGGCTGAGGTTTGTAGACAGAGATAATATCTTTTATTAGACCAGCTGCTGTAAGTTGGAAAAATTAGATAAGCTTTTGGGCATATGAGCTCTTCTCCACATCTGAAATAGGAGCAGCAGGTTTCAAAGTTAATTATAAACCCTTTTCTACATATGTCCTTACACCTTAATAGTTACAGCAAAGCACCATAGAGATCACTAACTCAGATTTAGGCATCCAATTTTTAGACATCTAAATGAAGCCAGAGGAACCAAGCATGACGTGCTTATTTGGGAGCTTGAGGACTTTTATTTCACATGACACATTTTTCCTCTGGATGCTCCCTCCAGTCCTGAGCTCAGAACCAGCCCAGAGGGCTGGCAGCCCCTCCTGCCAGGGAGATGCTCGTGTCCGATTGTGCTCTCTGCTCGGCTTGTTGCTGATTGTGTTACACGTGAAGTCTTAAGTTGCATCTCCTGGTCCTTTTGCAGCCAAGGGCTGCCATTACCTGCTTGTTAGGCTTCTCTGGTGTTTTGGAAGAGATAACTTTCTGTATGCTCTATACCATTGCAGTGCAAGTATTGTGGTAAGCATGCAAGTTTGAACCTATTCTCAGCTTTTCCTGTCTTCGGTTTGAAAATGTTAGTAGAAAGAGAGCGGATCTGGGAGTGAGTCACTTTCCCCTGCGTAACACCCAAGGAAAAGTTGTTCCCCTTCTCTCCCTGTCATCCCTACATGCTGCTGCTGCAGACCCAGTAGGGTTTGAGCTGCTCACGTGTTCTGTAACGAGCTCCACAAAATCTACTTCTACCCTGATGCCTATGGTTATTTTGGAAGTCCTGGTACTGCTGGTGACTCGGTGCCATGGTCTTTTTAATAGATTTCGAAAACTGGCTTATCTTAATTTTTCAGTCTTGTTTCAATTTCCTAAAAGACTGTGTCATCCTTTGATGTTTTCTCCCTGCATCAGCATCCCACCCTTTTTACCCCGGGCTGCCTTACTCACAGAGAAACCTTCCGGTATTGACTGGCTCTGATGCAACTGCTCTTCTGAAATGGAGATTTGCCAGCGCTGGCCTCAGCCCAGCACTGTGTATTCCTCATTTCCTCAGAGGAACGATTGCTCTAAATAAAAAAGGACAGATGCAAAGCTTGGTTTTATAAAGCGTATCAGAAGCTTCTATTACTGCAAATTGCCTTTTCCACTGGGCATATTTGGATTTTAATTTCAGGTGGTTCAATTCACTAATTTGTGTGATTGAAATTACTTTTATCAATTATCTTGCAATGGAGCAGGGGTTCAGTAAAAGCTTTCTAGCTGAAGTGGATTCTTAATTCATTTAAATAGCTCACTCATTTATTATTCAGATATTGGTTTGCCAGGAGCTATCGTAGCGATGTGACCATTTGGTTTGTCATGCTTTCAAAAAACCTTAATTTTTTTTGGCTATCCTTGATTTATTTCCAGTATCCTCAATATTTCAAAGGGAGGCCTTAAAGAACCAATTACCAGCTTGAATTTTTGCCCTTTATATTATTGGTTTCATTAGCAGTATAGAAGAGCTTTAAAGAACTGAGAACATAAATAAGGTGGGTAAACAAAGGACACCCTGTTGAGATAAGGTACTTGTCCAGTATCATAAAATATATCTGAAAGAGAGCTGGGAATGAAATACAAGCTATTGACTTTCAATGATCTTCTATTTTAGGCTAATTAAAACAAAAATTTTAATGGGGTCTCCCCAAGGAAATCAACATACACAACTCTTATCTAACCCAGCTCGCTGGGGCACAGGAGCAGGATTCTCAGAGTTCAGCTTGTGTGAAAGCTCGCAGCCGGCTGAAATGGAGAAATACCAGTTCTTGTTCCCATGGCAGGCAAGGCTACAGGGTGGGCTTTGCTGTAAAGGCCACGCACAGGGAGCTTGGTTTTTCAAATGCCCTGATCCTCAGATTACAACTGTGCTGAAATCTCATCCAGCTTAAAAGGTTTGTTTCACTCATTATTTTGGGGAATCAGTTTGTTTGAGTTGTGACATACTTAATGCTATTTTCATCTTAATTTTTCATGAAATAACAAGTGGTTTCCTAGTATCCCAGTATGACTTTGAACCTGCCAAGCTTCAGTAAAGACAGCAATGATTACAGTCTAAAATTTTAAAAATGGGAGGGCAATAATTTATATTTTTTTTGTTGTTTGTCACTGTGTCTATCTGAAACGAAGATCCTGGTCAAACCATCTCAGTGACTTTGCTGATAAAACGGACAGGAGTTTGTTGTCCTCCTAGAAAAAGATAACTATTTAAGCTGTTCTAATTTGAAGTTTAGGCTATGGAGGAAGACTGATTCATTGGTTTTAATGTCCATATTACAAAAACAGAACAATCTTGTGGAAGGTAGTAACTTCTCAACTTCTGATGTGGCATTTGAGTATTGTTGTTACAATGGTTCACCTTAGTGATTTTGTTCATTCTTTGGCTCTAAACATCTTTTGTCAGATCTAAGCCTTTCCTTAGCTGTTCAGGTGTAAATGGGTGTTAGTGAGTGCAAGTGAGTACTTGTTTAATTCAGCCCTTTCCTTGTGTTAATCCTAACGTTGATGTCGGGTCCATTCTACATCTTAGTGTAAAAAACTGATAGATGATGGAAACACTTCTATTGTTAAGAAATGGATGTGACAAATACCCAGGTTTGCCGAGGGCAAATTAAAGCTGACTTAGCTGCTCTTGGCAGTGTTTTCTTAATTACAGTTGTCAGCTAACTTTCTTGGCTAACAGCACGGAATTTGTATGCTTCTAAGTAGACTCGATATTCATTCAACTTAAAAGGCTAAAATGGCTTTTTGTCCATGAAAGGTGTGTCTGTACCGTGTAGTTTCATGGATTCACTAGAGGTGAGAATTAGATGACAGCACCTGTAAAACATGTAGAGACCCTTGAAAATGCTCACTGTCTTTTAAGCCAGAATTCCATCACAGTCTTGGCAGGTCTGCAGGAAAAAAAAAAAATAAAAAAAAAAAATGGTGGTTTTCTTCTCATTCATCCATGTTCAAACCCATAAAAAATTCCAAGTTTCTTTTTCTGGTACCAAAGTAAGACTGTTGCTACTACAAACATGTTATCTAATATGTCATTAATTACCTATTAATAAGAATCTGTCAAGGTAAAAGAATAAAAATATAGAGAAGTGCATCAAAAAGATCTTTTACTTATAAGATTAAATAGTTCCTAATAATTATAACCACTGCCTATATTCCTCAGAGAGAGACTTAGATCCTGATATATTTGCAGTCATGTGTCAGAAATGACAGCACCACGATTTAATTGATAGACAGGAAGAGTCTTTTTTTTTTTTTTTTTTTTTTNAGGAAAAGTTTTTTTTTTTTTTTTTTTTTTTTTTTCAGTGTCCAAACTGGCTAGGAAAACTGTTCATACCTTTGCAGTGCATTTTCTCCAAAGAAGAGTTAACCTTCTTTTCCTAATTATTTTAAACAAGGCCTTAAAAGACCTGGTTCCTCAGAGGGCTGTACATTTGATATGGTAGTGTGCAATATTATTAACAGAGCTTTCCTTGTTGGGAGTTTAAAGGGATCTCATTGTTAGGAAGTGAGTAAATGGGGAGAATAAGCACCAAGAGCTAAATCAGTATTCAAGGAATATTATGTGTGCTACAATAAAAGTAGCTAATGTTTCCAAATGAAAACTGAGATTTGAGTCTTCACAGATTATTTTTTTGTGGTGACAGTACCAATAGATTATAACTCGATTTAATTCTTAGAAAATATTCAAATAATTATTGGAGTAAACTCATTCTACAGTTGAAATTATTACTTATTATAAGATTATATTCTAATACTCTACCCAAATGGCAATCTGAAAAATAACACGAGTGTCCCAAATGTCTTTTTTTTTTTTCCCAAAAAAATCATGGCTTATCAGTACACACACTTGCTTAACATACATATGCCATTTTCATTTGACTTTTGATTTTGAAGCCCATTTTAGAAAAGCACCATTAAAATTCTCCACATTTATTACTCTATCCTATATGCTACTTGGACAAGTAAGAATCTCTGTGTTTATCTCTCAGTCTGTCCCCTTCCCTCCTACCTTTTTTGCTCTTTTATTGTAGCAGCAGCCCCTTGTGCAGTCAGCTGTGGAAGGGACTGACTCTCACCCACCCCGCATCCTGAGGTGGTGTTACTGTCCTCCTCCTGCCACTCAGCAGACGCTGCTTCTCCTCTGCTCGTCCTTTCACCCATGCCAAGATTCCCCAGTCAAGGGCAGCATGAGCACCTTCGTATCATTGTTGTTACTGTCTTTTCATCTCTGATAGAGGTCGGTTGTTGTGCCACCATCTTAAACATCCTCTGGAAGGTCCCCACAGCTGAATGCAAGAGGGCAGATGTTGATGGCTGCCCCAGCCATTTGTGTGAGCTCTAAGCAGTTACAGTTGCATATGCTGGCTGGCAAAAAGGGGAGCCCAGATGTCTACAACATATTTTCCTTCCCTTTTTTAATTTTTGTCCAGGTAGGGTAATTCTCATTGAGGGATATGTTCCCTAAAACTGGGTAGCTGAATTGTTTCAGCGTTACTGTACTGAATACAACATGAAGAAGAGAAACACAAGTTTAACCTAATGTAGAGCCTCACAAGCTTGGCCAACTAGCGTCTCAGCTGTAGCTCCCAGTTCTTTCTCCTTACTTTGCATCAGTTATTTCTGCCTTTACTGTTACAGCTCAGAGTTCAGCTTGTCTCCCTTTATCAGCCTTCTGGATGCTGGCAAAAGGCTACTAGCCGGTAGCTGTAGGAGTAGGTGCTGTCCCGGATGTGATGCTCTCGGGGCCACCAGGAGAATGGAATGAGTGGAGCTGCTGTTAACCCAAAAAGGGTACATGGTTGACTTCAATACAGGCAACAAGTACAAACCACTTCTACAGTGTAAAACACTGCAGGATGGTTTTCCCTTTTTTCTTTCAGGTACTGTTTGTTGCAGACCCTCCTGTAAAGCTTCTTGCCATATGGGTCTCCCAGAGCTAAAAGAGCTGCTATAATTTGATTCCATGTAGAAATGTGCTGTACAGAGGCAGCAACATTTCAAAGCCGAGATCTGAATCGCTCTAATTTGCTAACTAACCATTCATTCAAATGCTCTGCAGCAGCGAGCGGTGTTAAACTGCGGTGTTAACATCTCACTGCTCAGGACTCAACCTTATTGAAAGTAGTGATTTTTGTTTGTTATCCCAAACTGTTACTAGTCTGTCTTTGTTTATCTCAAATGAGGCAAAGCAGAGGTTTTCACATGTTCTTTGAGCTAGAATGTATCTATGTAGCTTTATATATGTATTTGTATATAGGCATAAATACATGTACACACACTGCACAAAAATGTATTCATCTGCTGTAACAGGTGGTGCTGACAACACCTGTTGCTGGGGTCACTCAACACTCTAGTATTAAAACCCTAATTTTAGTTGCTTATAACTTTTGTCAAACTTAAACATTCGGGTTGAAATGTTGTGTGCCAGGTGTCTGCCTTAGGCTGGTTTGGGGAAGGGGGTGGGGAGAAGAATTTATCAGGAAAAGTGTTGCTGCCAGTTCAGGGAGAGGAAGCCAAGGCACTGGTTTGCCTGTGCTGAAAATGAACTATTGCTGGTTGAGATGTTCCAGCAGTTTTCCTCATCTGAAGTCAAAAGTTGCCAGTGGAGACCCCCTGCAGCTGGGCATGTCTTTTGCCACCGTTATGAAAATCTGCCATTTTGCTGAGAATGCACCTCTGTCTGGCGAAATTGTGGGCCTGTGAAAATGCTTGATAGAAGTTTGTTGCCAGCTACCCACCACACTGCCTCCATCGTGTCCATTTCCAAACAGCAGTGCTGCAGTGGTGACCCTTGGGTTGCACGATGCCCATGAAGCAGCATTGTATGCCTTGGAGTCTGAGCACGGAGCAAAGCAGGGTGCTGCACGCAGGGCCACCATTCCTCAGAGGAAACGCAAGCAGCTCGGCTTGTGCCTACACGTGTGAATAAACAGGAAGGAATGGCTCACTGGAATCCAGGGGAACTGGTGGTGAAGGAAGGGGAGCAATGGGCTGAAAGTGGTAAGAGCGAAGGACACGGGATTTTAATAACTGTATGAGGAGAAATGTGGAGGAGACAGACTGGTGTGACAGGGCAGGTAGGCTGAGAAGGGATGGAGCACAGAGCCTGCCAGGCCATGGCTACAGGATTTCTGTAGTCCCTGTCTAACCAATTAAAACATTCCTCTGGTAAGACATAATTGGATGATTTACATGGGAGTACAGCATATATTGCTGCCAGTGGCTCTCCTAGGTGAGTGTGTAGACTTGAACCTACTAATAAACACTTAGCAATTTGCAAGGTTTCATCTGATGCTGTTTCAGGAGACAGAATTGTTTGATTTTCTTCTGCCGAATAGAATGAAAATGTTTGTTTTTTTCTCTTTTTTAACATTTCTTAGCTTTTGCCTATGCAACCTGCACTTGAAGGGTTATTATGTGTCCATGCAAATTCCTTTGTAAATACTACAGTTGTGTCTTACTGTATAATCTTGCTTTGGAATCTGTACTACATTTGTAGCAAGTATGCAAAATCACACTAGTAAGTCAGTCACAGATACCAAAGTGGGCTGTGGTTTCATCTAGGTTGCAAGAACATTTGAACAGACTGCTGGTATTATTTTTAAACATTCTCCTTTCCTGATCGCTATGGGAATTAGAAACAAACTGCCTGTTGCAAAATATTCTGTTTCATATTACTTAACATCTTCCCATAAAAATCTGAAGAAATGCCACAGAGCCTGATCAAAGCTTTAAAGTCAGATTGTTATTGAATTATGATTTTTTTTTATTATAGGTAAAGCCTCAGCCAAGAAACTGACAAAAAAGGTAAGCAAAATGTTCCTTTCCTTCTTCAAAAGAACTTGCATTCTTTCTGTTACCCAACTGAATAGACTTCTCTTTCAAAACTGGCTTTACATTTTCTTGTTTGTTTCTTTAAAGGAGGTGGATGCTGCACTGCTGTGTGTTGCCAAAGCTAAACCAGGACCAACCTTTTTCAGACAGCTTGATGATAAAGGTAATGAGCACTTCTGATACTGAAAAAATGCATCTTTCTTTTTATCTCATTATATGGTATGAATTGAATGTATTTTTAAAGAAATTTTTGTGGGTTTGACTTCATCTCAGTCTAGCCAGTAGCTGCCTCCTTGACAAATCTCTGTTATGCAAGAGAGTAAAGAGGCAGAGCTGGGAATTGAAAGCCTTCAGAGGTGCAGGAAGCAACATGTGAGAAATCGGAAAGCCTACTTGGGGAAGACAGTGGGACTGAAGGGGTGACTTTAGCACAATAATAGACTTTCAAGACTTGTTAACAAGCTGCTGTTTCACTACATGACTTCAACGCACAGAAACTAAGAATAAAAGTAAAAGTTGTGTCTAGCTATATAAAGTGGCATTTCTGGTTTTCAGAGCAGTTGAACTTTTTTCTCTCTCTTCAGGTGTTCTGTGGCCCTTCACAGCACTGATGTGCTTCAGTTTCTTGTCACCCAGGATTTCCACTTTATACCGTGCGAACTAAAGAGAAAACTCTGAGAGCTAGAATTTTGTTTGTGTAACAACAGGGAATTAAATAACACCAAACAAACACATCATTAACATAAATTAATTGAAGGGAGAAAACAAACAAGAGGATCAGGGAGACCAAATAAATGAGTAATTAACCATTTCACCAGTAACAAAGACTGAAATCCCAAAACTAATGAGAAAGACTGACAACATCTATTCACAAACTCTCTGTATCATCGAGTTCAGCCTGAATCCTTTATCCCGTGGACATTTCTGGAAAATAAAGCTGCCTTTGCACTGCTGCAAGTCCTTGGTAGGCATGAGCTGTGCTCTGTCCGTGCACAGCAGATCCCCGGGCACGGCTGGCAGCTTGTGCCAAGAGAGCAGCCCTCAATCTCAGTCTCTCCTTTGGCCTCATGGCCTCTTCTATCTGCCATTCGTTTCTTACATCCTCATATAGATATGGAGGGGTCTTCAGCTGGGTGTCTTGCTTGTCAGTCCACTCCTGCAAGCCCCAGCATACCCCAGGAGCCCTAAAATGTCTCTGAGCAAGGTGAACAATTTTTTCCTATCCTAGGGGAAAGCTGGATGAATAGTCATTCCATGCTTTTTGAAATTACTAATCATCATGTGGTTCCTCCAGAAAGGGTTTAAAGGATTCCCAATCTTTAATACTTGGACATGCTTTCTCTGACCCTGCTTTTGTAGAGTCTTTTACTAGTGGTTGACACTGCAAATCCTCAAAGCACTCTGCCTGGGAAAACTGGGAACCCACCAGCAGAAAGTGAAAACATAGCAAATCAGCGCAGCCTCCTTTTATTGCACTTCTCTCAGCTGACTGCTTGGCGGAAAATGGGTGCAGTGGTGCACCCAGCCTGACATCTTTTGCATTCCAAGCAAGGCATTGATTTCCCCTTGCTTAGAACTCTGCGTCCGTATGCTCTGTCTTTCAGAGGTCAGGTAGGAGTCTGAGATGATGCAGGAACATTCAGTCCAGTCATCTGTATGACTCCACAACACGTGGAACTTTTACAGTTTTTGGTCATAATGCTTTTGCTTTGAGATGTCTTATTGTTACATTTTTTAAACGTAAATACTTATGTATTAAATACTGCTTTTACAAGTACCAGAGTAATTCATCTACACCTGTTCCACTGTTTAGCTGAGATTATTTTAACTACCTTCAAACTGTTATGTAAATATCAAGTAGAGGGAAAACTGTAATCAGTCCAGTTTGTAAAATGTAATGCTAGGGAATTCTGCCTTCTAGTGGGCAGTTTTAAAATTCATATCATAATTTCTGGGTGTACTTATGATTTATTCAGCAATAAGAATATTGTCCTGTCAGCATTTGCTATAAAGTTTCAGGGTAGAGAATTTCCAGGGAGGGACAGGGAAGGTTCATGCAGTGTTACAAAATGGCAGTATTTTGCCAATTCTGACTGGAAATACCTGGCTGCAAGTACGCTGAGTCATTCAACAGTATGGGAAGCTTCTATCTTTTAAATTTTGCTTGGACATTTTCTATGATTTCTTGTATTTTTAAATTTGTTGCATTGCAACTTTTAATTTGAGTAACTTTGTATTGATTACTGTAGACTTTTTAAAAATTACCAAAGTATTTAGTTTAATTAATTTATTAGGTAGATTGACCATACACTATAGGCAGCAGAAGGACAATAAAATTAAAAGAATTTTTAGAGTAATAAGGCCACAACTTAAAAAGTCTTATCTCAAATTATTTTAGTATAATCGATCTGCCAGAAAATGTCAGACAGTTTGTGGATTTGCCTTAAGGCACTGAGACAGGTGTTAAAGAACAATCAAGATTTTTTTTTTTTTACATATTTTTATTATATTTACCATTTTACCTATTTCTTATGAAGACTTTTCAATCAGTTTTACGATAAGATGATGAAAACGGTCTCTCATCCCTGCCATTCCTTGGATAGCTTTTCTTTCCTGCCCTCTGCAATTTGAGTGAGTAGAGCCATCATGCTTCTCCCTTGAGCCAATAAGCAGGGTGTTGTTTTTAAATTGGTCTTTTCTTTATATTCTACCATCTTCATATAAATTTTGGAGATTCTTTCTGCAAAATTTCATAAGGTACAATGTTCCCTGTCTATCTATATAGCTAAAACTCTGCAGGCACTCAGCATTTTGTATTTCAAGTATCACAACTTTTTTTTTTCTCGTGACTTTAAAAACACAATCTGCCATGTTAATATCCTTTCAAATGCTTTGATAAATATGTTTTTCTCACATGACTCATTTAACTGTGTCATCTCTTCTTTTGTATCCCAACACTGGGCTCTCGTTATTCTGTTTTATGTAGCATAATAAGCTGCTTGTCTTCACCGTCCAGGGCTTCCCAACTATCTCTCTGCAGCACACCTCAAGACAGCCAAGACGCAGACTCTCACTTCACAGAGTCACAGAATCACAGAACTGTTGAGGCTGGAATAGACCTTTGAGATCATCAAGTCCGGCCTATGACCCAACACGACAACACCTAGCTAGACCATGGCACTAAGTGCCACATCCAATCTTTCCTTAAACACCTCCCGAGATGGCGACTCCACCACCTCCCTGGGCAGTCCATTCCAGCACCTAATGACCCTTTCCATGAGGAAGTGCTTCTTAATATCCAACCTAAATCTCCCCTGGCGCAGCTTCAGGCCATGCCCTCTTGTCTTGTCACTAGTTGCCTGGGAGAAGAGCCAGACCCCCGCCTGCCTACAACTTCCTTTCATGTAGTTGTAGAGAGTGATGAGGGCTCCCCTGAGCCTTCTCTTCTCCAGGCTGAACAACCTCAGCTCCCTCAGCCTCTCCTCATAAGACTTTCCCTCCAGTCCCTTCACCAGCCTCGTCGCTCTCCTCTGGACCTGCTCCAGCACCTCAATATCCTTCTTGAAGTGAGGGGCCCAGAACTGCACACAGTACTTGAGGTGAGGCCTCACCAGTGCCGAGTACAGGGGGAGAATTACATCCCACCTCCTGCTGGCCACACTATTCCTGATACAAGCCAAGATCCCATGGGCCTTCCGTGCCACCTGGGCGCACTGCTGGCTCATGTTCAGCCGATTGTCAACCAGTACTCCTTGGCCAGTGATGCTGGCCTTCATCACTTGCTGTGATGATCAGGCAGGGATCTTTGTGCCGATACTATTGCAGTCCATGATTAGAAGGTGACTTCTGTATAGACTTGAAAAGTTACCTCTTTGTCTTCCTTTGAACATTCCTTTGCTGTGTCACACAAAACAAAATTAAGGAGCAGTAACCTTGATCACTGCTCATCACACTATTTGCTTGGTTTCTTTTCCTCTTCTATTCGTTTCTATCCAATTTTTTATCTTATGTTATACCCTGGGCATATAAGCTAAAAAAAAATAGGGTAGGAGCTCTTTCGTTTCAAATTTGTAGAAATCCTGGACACTTTGTCGAGGAACACGATTTCAAGTTTTACAGCAACGCAAGTAATAATTTACATTCTTGCAATGGCACTAACCCTAAAACTTCTAAGCAAAACTGAATCTTTGAGAGGAAAATATTTCTTATTTCCACAGTGTATTCTATGACTGTAGTACTGTGCTCATTTACACATGATGCGTGTTGGGTAATAGGGTGAATATAGTCCTGTTTTGATGGAAAGGAAGATTGAGGTGTGGAACCACAGTGAGGTGGCCCCAGGGTCAGCATTAGACCTGTCTTTCAGACTTGTTCTCAGATTTTCAGACTCTTTCATTCAGCAATTTAATATTTCTAAACTCTGGTACTTAAAACTCAGAAGTGTTAAGTCACTATCTGAGGTCAAATACAAATGCTGTCGTCTCTGCATAGTAATTTATCAGATTTTAATTGTTTATCACTAAAGCTTAAGTGGATTCCTTATCTATCAATTAACTAAATATAAATTATAAAAACTAGTTTATCTTTGCATAGATAGGCATGTTTGAACTTCATTATTTTAAGCAGCTTCAGCATTATATAGTGTTTAGCTCACAAGTTAAAAGTAGCTCAGTTATTTTGAAAAGTGATTTATAAAAAAACCCTTCACATTTTTTTCTCTCTAAACATTATTGCAGGGCAGATGGTTCAGATTCTGTTGTTTAACCGCCCTCGTTCTGCGCTCTCTATCTTTAGTCCCTACGCTCTATTTTGACACTATCACATCTTTGTGTTTGTTCAGGCTTTTCACTTAAGGCGGTATTTCAAAGGAAAACACTGGAATTTTCCTTCAAAAGGGGGGGAAATACTTTCACCTTGTAGAAAGGACATGTTCCTATTTAAGAAATAAAAAAAAAAAAGAAGCCTCCTCTTGGCACACGTCCCAGCCGTACTATCAGCACAATCTAGCAGCTTGGCAGCTTTGCGTGTTGCCATGTTCCCCTTGAGAATTAGAGGGAAGCTATTCTCCGCCTTCCCGAGCCTGCCAAAGGATGGAGGACTTTGATCCGTCAGGGTAATGTTAGAGTAGTTCTCCTCCCAGGTACTAAATGTGACAAAGTGCATTTAATTTATTTGCCTTTTATATAAACATTGAATGTTTTCATGGGAACCCAAAGATTTAGTGTAGGTCTTTTATTAATACCAAATAAACCTTACTTTCTTCATTAGACGTGAACATTGATTAGTCTCTGGGTAAGGATTTTACCTTCAGAGCACTAAAAACAGAAGTAAAATCTTTATTAAATAATAACGTGGCTTACTTTAATAACCTATTTAATATGATGTTAAACTACAATTTTTATATTTATAAGATTTGATCTTTGAAGTCTTGTTCTAAGTATTATTATTTATTTTGCAAGTAATTTTTTAACTCTTTTGTTTCAGGGTTGATATCTTATGCAGAGTACCTATTTTTGCTGACAATCCTCACAAGTAAGTATTATATATTTAAAATACATATGTGTAAAAACTCAGCTCCTAACAGTTTTCCAGCAACTTTTTCTGATATTTTTTAGCTTCTAAATATCTGCATTATAGCAAAATGTAAAGAACTACTGTATACAGAGTGATAAGGCATTAATATAAACGGATATAACTTCAATTGATTGCGACTTACTTTTGTAGCGTCATCATCGGTCCATAGCAGTACTTCAAAAGTCACAATAATCCCTGCACCATGCAATCGGAAAAGTCTTTCAAGAGACTTTGAGAGTGGGGGGACATTGGTTACTGGACTACGTAATAAGAGGAAAAAGAATAGTGGGGGAATATAAATAGTTTGTCTTCTGGATAGCAGTTTTAGTTATTTTGGACGATGAGACATTAACATCGTAGCTCACGCAGTGGTGTAAAAAGCTGTTGTGTCTGAAAGGTGGTTGCCTGTTATTCATGTGTTCAAGTATGCAATGGGTGATATACATGAGCAGCAAAGTTCTGCAGAGTCTTTTTGGCTCACTTTTTAATTATTTTTTTCCTCTGTTCCTTTTGGCTTCATTTCCTCCAAGTATTTTTCATGCATTTCTGCCCCCTCCTTTGCCTCCTTCCTTTTTTTCTCTGTCCCTTTTTAAAAAAAAAACCTTTTTTATTGGTACTTGCTTTATCTGCAAACTGCAGGCATTTTTTTGTTGTTGTACATGGAAGTGATCTTGGATTTTCTGGGTTTCCTCACCTGTACTTAGCCTGTGCCATGCTTGCCACCTCCCTGTGCTGTTCTGATGAAGTGGAGTTGATGCTGGAAAACACTGAGATTTGAGATGAAATATATGCAATGAGCATTACACAGTGAGGCCCATAGTGAAGTAGTCCATGTCATAGTCCACATGCAGTCTTGTTTGGCTGACTTACACAGGTCTAACATCTTAAGCAAGTGATAAAACCGGGCATACTGCATCTCATGGTATTAGTGGATGGAGAAAGGAGAGAAGGAAGTGGTCATTCTTATCCCAGTGGACTTTAGATGCTTGAGCCTCATCACTTCCATGTCTGCGAGGTACATGGCAGCATCTTAAACAAATTGACAATTTTTCCTTGCTCTAGAAACCCACCCTCTCACGGTGTAGGATGAACAAGTAACGTTGATCCCCAGAGAGTGCAGAGAGTATGTCACAGATAATGACCATCAGCATCAGTACACACCTCTCACACAGCCTCTCAGGGGCTACAGTTTAGGCAGCCTTTATGCAACTTAGGTCTTTTCTCAGCAGTTCGTACTATGTGGCACAAAAGGTGATCTCTCAGGAAACTTCAGCCTCATACACGGTATTAAATAGTATATATATGCCTTAAGGTAACCTATCTGACATACAAATGTACTGTTACACCAGTAGTGGCTGTCTGGTGCTGCATGAAACTTGAACATGAGTTATACCATGTGTTGAAATAATAAAAGAGTCTAGCTTATTTAGAAAGCTGATTTTAAAATATTTGTTGCAACTCAAAAAAGAGGGATTTTTTTTATTTTTAAAAAGAAAGACAACCACAAAAGCCACATTGTAAGTTCAGAAGAATACATTAATTAAAGTTGCAGAGATAGATGCCAGAGATTCTGTTTCTTTAAAAATCTGTGGCAGCTGAAAGCAAAGTCATGCTGATTTAGTCGCTGAAACAATTAGAAAATTGAAGCAGTATCAGAGTGAGTTGTTCCAGTTCTCCAGACAATTAAGTAACATTATTTTTCACAGAATTTATATAGGAATGTATTGAACTGGAAAAACAAAGGCACCATTTGATGCAGGATGAAAACGCGGTGCTGGTGTTGCTGCTTTGGTTACACAGAGGGTTATCATACCCATCAGCTTGAAAGCAAATGTCAACAAGTGTTAGTGCCTCTGTCTTTGCCTAACAAGTATCCCATGTCAGTCAGCTCCCAGTTACACAGCCTGTCTCTCTCGCTAGTGAGAATTAACGGGAGATTTCTTAAAGCAGCCATTAGTATTTAAATTACTTCTTCTAAGTCACCAACCGAGCAATAAGGAAACGGGAAGAGTTACCAGGTTTCGAGTCCCAGTTAGAGGACACTGCTGACCAGACTATGCTGCCTGTTATAGAAAAGCACTGTCTATAACAACATTGAACTTGAAAATACAATTTTGCAGTAGACAAAGGTTTTATCTTGACCTCTGTGATCATCTTTTCTCTTTTCTATGTGCCTTGTATCATTGATACATTTTTTTCTTCCGGTGCTGTATTGAATTTTGTTTCCAGCAATTGGTTAATGGAGCTTCTGGTAAAGCCCTGCCTGGTGAAGGAGCCTAGGAGCTGAAGTTGTCACCCTTATTCAAAGCTTCGTTTCAATTAGGCAGTCACACAAGTTGACAGCTTGGTCAACTTAGGAATAGTTGGAGGGATAAACACCTAAGTCTAACCTGCGCGCTTATGGCCAAGATGAAGCTTTTCTGTTCAGATTTTGGAATTTTGCCTGATTCTAATTAAATACAAATATATCTGAGGTAGTCTTTGAACTATGCTTATTTTACGAACGCATACCTTTGGGGTTACATCATATCAGATAAGTATGTCATCTCTGAACAGTGTAAGCAGCTTTAGGTCCTATATTTTCAGTAACAGCTCTCTTATCTGAAAATTGTGACACAGATGGTATGAATTACTATTAAATACATCAATTACTTTTATTCTCTAAATATGTTAGAGAATAGGCTCTTCTTGCTTTTGTACTAGTAACACAAATTTAGCATGTGGCATTTCTATGGGAAGGAAGCCAGTTTGGGTTATTACAGCCCAGTTGCTGGGGAAGGGCTCTGCTATGCAGATTGCAATGGCATTTATAAAATATCCCTGCAATACAAGGTTCCTCCACAGAGAATGTTATTTGGCTGCCGAAGACGCAGTTATTTCTAAAATGTAAAAATAGTATTTTCTTTAACCATCTTGTTATCACTTAAAAGGAACAGCATACTACTTCAACTTGTTCCCTTCGCAGAAATAATCCCTTTAAAAGAAAAAAAAAAAGAGAAGACTTAAAATTTTACAAGATGGAGCTGGAAGAACATATTTCCAAAAGAAAAACTCAAAAGGCATTAAAGTTTTTTAGAGATACTGCTTCACTGCCCTCGTGAGTCCAACATCGTTCTGAGAAATATGAATATATTCTAGAGATGATAAGTCCATGGCTTTCATATTAATGCCTGACTTAACTGAGTTGTGGAATTAATTCACCTGCTCCAGAAATTACTGGGGTAAGTGCTTGCTACTGAAGTGAATTGTAACTACATTTCAGCGGCATGCTGCTCCTGTGTGGGCTTGGTAATGAGAGAAGCCACCTCCTGTAAGCAAAGTAAGATCAGGATATTGTGGGTAGGAACTCAAAACACACCTTGTTTTTATAGCGCCTGCAAGATTCAGAACTCATTATATTTTTGTGTTGAAAAGAAACATCCACTCGGTGAATGAAATGCAGGGTAAAATTGTATAAAATTCCTAAAAAAAACAACTTGATGGGAGTCATACAAAACATGCTTTTGTCGAAGAAGGCCAGGAGGAGTGATTTATAACATCTCAGTAACATCTGAGTACATTATTTAGAGTTAGAAAAAGGCCTGGAGCTAACGCGGCGGGAGCAGAAGCCGAGAGAACTGGCCGCAATTACAGGATCACTCTGTCGGCTGGGGAGGGGTAGGGAAGACTGCAAGTACTGGCATACAGTAGTGCATGCAAGAAGTACCTGAGGAGTACACTAACTCTTTCACGCAGTTTGGGAGTAATTATTGGTTTCTCAAGCCGCTTTCCAGTCTTCTCACCTGAAAAGGAGCTCTAATAAACAAGGCAGCGCTAGACTTCAGAAATGACATGGGATTATGGAGACATCTACAGAGAACATTTAAGACCAGGACAGTAAGACGTACATTTTCACGGTCATTGGGATCAGGTCGACATTCATGGCTGTGCTTAGGCACGGCTGGCATCTCTTGCTTTGTCATTGCATTAATGATCCCTTGAAGTGGTAGTGAAACGCTGTTTTAAAAATTTGCTTATATTGGAGGAAATACATATGGTTTGCTGGAAATATCATGTACGTGCATAGCAATGGAGGAATGAACCATAGGCAATATTCCTTCTGTGATAAATGTTTGAGTACTAGTGTAAGAGAGTGTGTGTGTTTTTACAGTAAAGTCCTTTTGCAATTTGTTGCAGAACCCCAGACTGGATTTCAGATTGCCTTTAAAATGTTGGATGCAGATGGCAATGAACAAGTTGAAAAGAAAGAATTCTTTAAGGTATGTTTATTTATATACATATTAATGTTAAAGCTTCTGAGTAGTTCTATGGGTTGTACTTGCCAAATGAAGAGTCATTAAAATCTTCAAGCCTATTTTTCTGTCCAGTTTTATGTTCACATACTTACTAAAATACCTCATATTAAGGAACCATATACCAAAGTATTGCTATAGAAATGCTTAGCATACTTGAATTTGTGTTACCTTTGATTGATCTAAAAATCTTATTACTGGGGAGGTAGGAGTTGGTGTACATCCCTTAATCCCATGAGCTAATTTGAATAATAATCTGGAAAAGTCTTTTATTTTCTAAATCCTTTGAATAACTCTTAAATTCACCATCCTCTCTTGGGTTTTATTGATTTTGTTTGGTATTCCGCAGATTTTTTTACCAATTCATACTTTGAAGAGTAAAAGCATGTTTTCCCATATTTTTTATAAAATATGAGGGAGGAAGTCCGCTCCTTAAAAAATGAAGAAAATCTTGCTCTGATGTTTTAAAGAAGAATAGGCTTAATTATATAACTTATTCAACTTTTAACTATTTAACAAGAGACGATTAACCAAACGCTTTTTGGCAAAACTCAAATGCAAAATTAACAACCGTGATTTTTAATAGACTCTCTCAGCGTAATTCAGATCCTTCATTCATATTGGAGGTGACTAGAGAGGCAATTTTATAAGAAGCTAAAATGACTGCTACAATGCAAATTATTTTCTGTCACCAAGATAAAGTTAAAGCTGGTCATTAATGCAACAATTCTAGAGAACTATAGAATCTAAAACTTCTAAAAATGCAGTGTTGATAGAGAAATTACAAAAAAATAAAGTGTACTTTCATAGCCTTGAACTCTGAATTAATTTTAACCTGCTAAACCTGGTACAATCCTAGTGAATTGTTACCAGAGTAGCAATGCCCTGGTCACTGAAATACAGCTGTTGTGCCTGTGTTGTTCATCTGCAAGCCAGTATGTTGCAGGGAAAGTCAGTCCATGAACACAAGCGAACACGTTCAGCGCATAGTGCCTCTGCACCTGCGTATATGCTGTGTTAGCAGTACTTCCTTTAAATAGCTACTATGTCAGTTAAGAAAATAAGGAGATTCTTGCAGAAAAACAGCACAACTCCCTTGGGAAAATGTACAGCATGTCAGATATTTCATATCCATTACCCATTTCAGGTAATTCTAATTGAATCAGCCAGTATGAACGAAAGAAAGTAGTCCAAAGTAGAGGTGAAAACCTGTGCAAATCATTAAAAATAATTTTTATTTCCATAGAGGCAATCAAATTAAATGAAAATTATTCCCGTTTAGATAGATTATTACTTTGCATTTCCTTTATGGACTCTATTGATAAATTAATATAGATAGGTAAAAAAAATAATTTTTATAAATTGCTGTGTTAGCTCACAAGAGTCATTAAATTCAAAGAAGTCCCGCGGGATGCAAGCAAGACAAAAGATGAGTTTCATCACATGACTGTTTACTTCGTATTTATAAGTGGTGACTGTTTTAAAGCAAAACTTGAATTTTATAGGTTAAGTTTAAAAATGAATCTTTTTGGAATGTAAGAATCTGGAAAAAATATGTGTGCATCAATCTCTGTATACTCTAGTTCTGTATGCATCATAAAAAACTTCTGTATATCTAATAAATTAGTACATTGTGTGGCTGATCTATCCTAGTTGGCCTCTCAGGAAAATGTCTGAACTGTTCCATAGTTAACACTGTATTTGACCATAATACTAGGAAACGTATGTAAGAAAGGACAGTGGAAAAACATAGTGAAGAGGCAGTAATTAGCAGGCAGTTACTGTAAGCAGGATATGGTGGGAAAAGACATTTCAGTGCTACTTCTTTCTCTTACTTTGTCACCTCTTCTCCCTACTTCCCATCTGTTATCTACAAATTAGAGCTCTCTATACACCTGTGTTATCTGTTGATTTAGACTGTAAATTCTTTAAGGTAAGAACTTTGCTTTCTTGTTTGCAAAATGTCCGTCTTTCTTTGCATTGTGTGTATCTCAACTTTCATCAGTTACTGGATAAACAGACACAACCTGTGTCACGTGAATGATTCAGGAATGGGAGAAGGGTGGCAAGCAAACTCTGCAACCCACGTCCTTAGTGCCAGCAGCACATGCTGAGGATAGGCTGTTCAGTCCTGCATGTATCAGACGCTGATTTCCCAGTAGATTCAATGCTCTTCACTAACATAAATGAATGTTCAGGAAAGGAGATCTTGAATGCAATTTCATCTTTTCAGCGAGAGAGTTTATCTTGTCCTCCATGGCATTTTCATTCTGTGCACATTTTTCTCCTTTCCAATAGGAGTTAAAAGTTTGTCACTTCTCAGGGGTGGACTCTTCTCTCTCCTCCCTATTTCTTTGTGTACAAGCCAGTCTGTTTTTAGTTTCTGCTTCATCCATGTTTGGGTGGTAAGCGTTCACATTACAAGAGACATTTCTGTATTAGGGCTCAGAATCACAGCAATCTGTATTTTGAGGTGGGCACCTGTAAGGATTTGTTGCTTTGCCCTGCAACTCCAGGGTGAAGAAGGCGTGGTAGAAATGGCATGTTCACAGATGTTAGTTGCTATCCTTTAATCAGCCCCTGCCAAAGTGCAAAGGATTGTTTCTCAGAGCAGTATTGTCTGCATCTGTGAGTTCAGTAGCATACTTCTGTGAACTCCACACTTCCAGGACATTCATATGGGACTTGGTGAGGGGGATTTCCAGAAGTGCTCATAATAACCCATGCACATTAATCCGAGACCTCCCATTGAGAATAAGGTTACCAAAGATCCTAAAATCTGTGACAAGTGAGGAATTTCCCTAACTGTCCTGATGAAGGATTTCTAAGTAAAATTAATGACAGTGGGAATAGAGGTAGAGTAACTCTGATAGCATGTACTAGAGCTGTGTGGTTTAGACTTTCTAGTCTTTATACACTTGTTCTGGACAGCGGATACTGCACAAAAAACTTCCAGAGGTTCGTGCAGGGCTGGGAGAACCAACACCCAACAGTGTCAGCAGCTGTAGTGCTTTGGTACAGAACACCTCTGCAGTCCTAGAGCATCCACAATCACTGATCTCTCTCAAACAACTGGAAGATGCAAAATCACCATTTATTTTTTAAGACTAACATAGGCTTTCTGCCAGCTCTTGTTCTCTTCAGAAAAGATGGCTTCTTATGTATGTCTTTAGTTAAGGGACTTCAGTTGTGCATAATAGACCTCATTATCTTTGAATTAGCCATTAGTATCTTCCAGTAATGAACAGATATAAATATTAAATACAGATAAATGTTACGTGGAACAGTTGAGTATTAGTGTCCATTTCTCACGGACAGAATTCTTCTCTCTCTGTGAGTTGTTGCTGCATTTTGCTGGAAAAAATCTGCACACTGCTGGAAATAGTTTCAAGCACTACAAGGATTTACATACAGTGCAAGAAAACAATAAACTAGATCTTCTAGAACACTTGTGAAAAGAAATTCTACTGTCTGCCTGTGCTCTTTAGTAGTCTCTGCAAATGAAATCCAAAAGAAAAAAAAAAAAGGTCATTATTTTCTTTTGTAAAGTATTTGCAATTGCATTTCTGGTGTATGAGCAAAAGATGGATTTTTCAGGTAAGAAAAAAATGTAATTTTTCAGTAAGAATATAGGTGGACCATTGTTTTACCCAGAACACTGTATTGTTATTTTGCTCTGAAGAAACTCGTAAGGCTTTTACTATACTAGTCAATTGTTTTGTAAGTGTTGAAAAATAAAAATTATTTGGAGAAACTTGGAAAAACTAGTACTGTTTAATTGGCTTTTTAATCAGTATACTATCTTTTTTTAATTGTCCTTTTTTATATTATACTATCAAGGCATACCATTCAAAAATAATAGAAAGTAACTATCTCGAGGAACTCAAAAACTGAGACTATAAAAAAAACTCCAAACAAACAGGTGAACTAGTCAAAATTTGAAGGCCAAGGCGAGACCTCTGGCAACAGTAATAGTTGGTGGGGTTTTTTTCCTACTCACTGCTGACAAGCTCGTCTTGCTTCTCTGAATAACATGACAAAAAAAGGGAAAAAAATAAGGAAAAATTTGAAAACCCCACAAAATAACAACTATGCAAATTTAGTAATGTATTTTTTCCCCAGTTTTAATGGGCAGGGTGAGGAATCACTCAGAAATATTTAAGAAGCAAGCCTGCAGCTTTGAAAACTCTGAGCTTTAACAGCATCTTTCCTCAAGTCCTCAAATCTAGAGTGATTGGTGTAAGTCCGTATCCATACCTAAAATGTAATGAGTTCTTTCTTCTTTCATTTTTGCCGTCCTTTTGAGGATTCATGCAAATGTCTGTGAAAGGTAGGTATACTTTGTGCTGTGTTAAATCACTTGTTCTTGTAGTCAAAGAAACCTTGCAGCTGAGATACGTGTGAGGTGCTGCAAGTTGATGCACTTTCTGTATTACCTGTCTAGAAGATCATGTCTGTAGCAGAACTCTGTAAAGCTGTCTAGGAAGACAGGATGACAATCACAGGATACAGGATGAAAATCACAGGATCATTTCTATTTCCTGAATGACCCTTGATGTTATACTCCTGAGTTTCAAAATCTTATGGAGTGACTATTAAGCTTCTAGTGCAAGAAAATCTCCTCTAAATATAGAGTAAGCGCTGGGTTGCAAGAGACAGATTCATATACTCTGCTTGGCTATATTAACCACAGTAGATAAGACATTCCTGGGTAAAAGTGTGTCTGAATAGCAAAGTATCCTTGAGTATGCAAATGTTTTGTCATGACTAGAGAACCTTACAGAAATGTAATTACTTTATAATTAAGAAAAGGTGAAATTAATACAAGTTTCTGAAAACAGATACTCCTGTAAGACCAATCTGTAATATTCCTGTGTTGTTTTTTTCCATGTTTTAACAAATACAGCTACAGAGGATCATTGGAAAGGAAGATGATTTGAAAATAGCTGAAGATGGTACAGTATTTCAGGTATGAAATAGAGATACATTTTTCTTTACAAAAGCATTGCCATATGAACTTTGTTATTTTTTTCAGAGTTTTTAGATAAGTATATAAGCATCAGCATTAGTGCTTTAATTAAATGAAAGTGAATGATTTGTCAACTACTCTGTAACTGGTGAAAAAGAGTGTCACTTTGAAATCTCCTGATGAAATGTATGCAATTAATGTATTTCATTACCGTGTAGTCAGTCCATTATTTAGTTTATGTAAGCCTCTGTTGCAAAGTAATTCTTTTCTATTTAGGAAAAACCAAGAAAAAATTCTGTATTGCCATATGAGAAAAGAAACAGAAATTGATACCTTGAATTTACCAAAGTGCTGCTGTTGCAGTAGTATCAGCTTGTTCTGAGTTGGTTTGAAATGTAATTACTGTATTGAGGTGACAAAGGGAAGGATTACTTACTTAGGTCCACTTCCAGAAATAAATGGTGCAGATGCAGACCCAAAGAAACAATCTTAGAGTATGCTCTTCCAACTGAGTTAGAAGTTTCACTGGGGTAAATTCCTGCTCTCTTCTGGCTGTTTTCCCTTAAATCCTGCTGCTGCAACCTATCTTCTTCCCAGGTAGAGTCTTTACCAGCTGCCATCTCTTCTTCAGTCTGTAGTCAGCACAGAGACAAGATACTCTGTAGCCTGGATGAGATTAAATGAGACTGAAAACAGAGGGGGGGAAGTCCTGAGTGTGCTGAAAACACCTCAGAAGAAGCTGATGCACCAGGGTGAAGGAGGAGGAGAGTACAGATGGATTTTCTCCATCTATTACTATAAAGTGCTGTTTACATCAGCAGCACTACTTCCGTTGCATGCTTAAATTGGATGGTGTAACTGAAAGATATTTTTCTCACCACAAATTTACTTTCAGTTGTCAACTAAAAACGGATAATTAGGCATGAGGCAGCTACTGCTCGTGTTGGAAACGTTCAGTAAGACAATTATACGGGATTCTGCTTTATAAATCTATGGTGCATCAGCAGTTTCTACGAAGAGTTGGTCCAGCTCACGTTCTTTACTTTTTCACTTGCCTGGGGTAAAAATAGAAGTGGCAGTATTGCTAACACCTTTAATATTTCCTAGACTTAAAAAAAACCTGTCTTCTGATTCATAAAGGTTTTGCTCCCTCAATATGCACCCAGAGTTCAGTGAAAAATTGTTTGACTGACTAACAACCATCTCCTTTCTTGAATCCTTTCGTCAGTCACCAGATTAAAATAGCTGGGATTAGTAGGGTTGTCTGCTCCTCAAAACCTATTTGAATTGAGACTTAACTGCCATGACAGTGAAAGAAAGAGGATCTTTATTCTGCATGAATGCACAGCTATAGTATAAAATTTCCGGAGAAACTTTGATACAGTTGGACAGATTTAGTTATAAACACAGAAGCTTACTGGAAGCTAATTAAATACCCGAGCTTGAATGTCTCTATTTTGGTTTTTGTGTTGCCTCATATTTTGTCTTCAGAATTTTCCATTGAGAAAAATCTGAAGTTATTGCTACCAGAAAATATTTAATGTAGTTCATAGCAGATTATAAATGGAATTATAGTATGTTCAAAATAAGAACTAAATAGCTTTGGGGAGTACAGCTATCTTGAAATTCTTCTGGTCTCTATATTTTCAAGTCCAAATTATCATTTTTTTTCTGATTTTTTTTTCTGTCTCAGTCTCTCACAAAAGAAGTTAAATATTTTTATAAGCAATGACTCTGACTGTAGAATGTAGTCAGTGCAGATGTTTTTACCCCCTATTGTTACTAATTATGGCAGTCATAGTATTAATTTCAAGCAAAGCAGAAAAAGCGTAAAAATTTACTCTGGTTTTTAAATTTACTATGTTCTTTGAGAGCTGAGATAACTGCAATAGACATACGGTGTTTGAGATAGTTGGTTATTTCTGTAACACTTTCACAATTTGCATGACTTTGCTGTTTTTTCAGAGTAATCCCACTGTCTGATATCAGATGGAAAATGTGACTGACATGAAAATAAAGTTTAAAAGGTAGCCTGCAATGTTGTTTTTTTAACCAGCAGGTATATCCAGGTATATTCCCTGTACAGTGTGTAACCAGAGGTCCCAGTCATTCATTTACTATATGGAGATATCAGTTAATAATCATTAAGGTACTGTATTAGGGAAATAAAAAGCAGTTTGTTTGCTGTGCTTCCAGGGTGCTTGTATCTGTTCCTCTTTTACTGAGACTTTTACGTAGACTTACGCATCTAAAATTCAAAATTTCACCACTTGGTAATGGCCCTTGAGTGGGATTGCAGTGGACTTGGTTATCCAAATAAATATATTTCAGCTGAGGGATTGTCTTTTTCCAGTATTATAATTGATACTGGAAGAAGTGTGAAAAACTCTGCCCATCCTTAACCATCCCAGTCTTTTGGGAAGTTCCTTGCTGACTTTTGCAGAGCAGACAGTCTGATTTACTCATAGCACAGGCGTGCACACAGTGATGGAGAGATACAGGCAGACTTACAAGACTGGCAACTTGGTTCTTTCTAACTAGACTGGACAAAAAGATGCAGAAGTCAAGAGAGACGGTGACTGTCTCACCTCGCCCATCTTCCCACAGGCCAAAGGAAAAACTGCATCTGGCTTTCTAGCAGAACTGTTCTGTTTCTTATGAGACATCCAACTGAGCATTTGACGATGCTTCATGGAAGAGGAGAAGCAAACTCCTTGCCTGGAAGTGGTGTAGAGTGTTACAGGAAAGTCCATGAGCTTGGAAGAGTTTGGTGTATTTTGCAAAAGGAGTTGCCCAGTGAACAGCACCAGTTGCTTTTGTGTTGCTGCCCTGAGTTCCTTAAAAGGATAATCTGACCGTGTTAGGTGTATTACCGTGCTGGTAGTGCAAACAGTGCTAATGGTTGCAAATAGCTACTGTACAACCCCGTCATCTAGATCAGAAGCTTTGTTCTCGAGCCCTTCAGTTTAGATTAATGAGTTATCATGTAGTTTCAATACTTCTAATTTAATATGCTTTGTATAATGGCTAAACTTAGAAATTAATTTTAGCTATTGTTAGGAAATGAATGACTATGCAGATTGTTCTATATTTGTTCTTAAAATGGAATCCACGTTGGGAAATAATCTGTGCTTTGTCTCGTTTCCAAATAATTAAATGTATACTTCTGGATTCCGTAATGAACACATTTTCATACAAAGTATCTCATTTTTATGTGGGGCTTTTTTTAAATACATTTAACTGATACTTGGGCTAGTTAATCTTAACAGCTATTAATCACTTTTAAACAGAAAGCTTTTGAACTAAAATTCAGTCTGACTATAAGCAGTATCCTTTTAGACCCACACATGCATATTTTATTATTAATTGTGTATCAGTTGTTTTAACCTAATTCTCTCTTTTTTTTTGGTCCTAAGAGAGGTGAATCATGTTAGTCATTAACACATTTATCACCACTTAGCCAGTCAGCAGAAGATTTTACGCTGGCCTTCAGAGACTGCAACATTGTGATGCATCTTCTTGGCCACAGCGACTGTGCAGGCCATCATAAGCTAGTCTAGAGTGCTTTAAACTACATAGAGACGCCAAATTAGCGGTGTGGGCTCCTGACAGGCCAGGGAAGACCCACTCTTTGGCCTTGCACTAAGAGCATCTGGTCATAATCTCTGAAGGCTACCTAATGCATTTGCTTGTAAAATTAATTGGAATAAACTGGAAATGGTACACATAAGCATTGTGTGGCATTTTGTGATGGCTTAAACTTGGGATGGAAGCCTGGAGGTGGACTACCTGGGGCCACATTCAGACAGCAGAGCAGGAAATTTGATCACAGACATCTGAGCTGATTGTAGCACCAAGAGCAAGGAGATTTACACATGGTGAAGATGGGTGCACTCGGCCTTCGATGCTAAATCCACCTTAATGAGAACAGTGCGCTTCAAAGAACATTGTACCTCCTGAGAGGGCTTTTCCTTACAGATTCTGTACTTTTGGTTGAAAATACTATTTTTAAAGTATGGCGTGACAGGGAGACAGGGCCTGAAGTCTCCCAGATGGGCTGTCCCCAACTGTGTGTAGAAGCTGCTTTCCCCTGGTGCTGGCAGTGCATGTCAGGCAGCCTCAGGCTTCACAGTGTCACAGTACCCATTCCCTGACTGATTAATGCAGTCAACCTGCTGGTGACAAGACTAGTTTCAACCTGTTCCTATTTCTGGCATAAAGTATCTCCTACAATTTCTACTCCCAAATTACCGTTAGCCCATCTGGCTGGAAGCCGTTTTTATTCTATACCTCATCATGAACTGATGCAGGACTGTGGGTGATGCGCTGAGAGCTGAGGATGTCCATGAAGTTACATTTTCTTCCTTGCTGAAGGCACTAATGGTATGGTGTGGCGACTCCATGGTATTACTTGTCAGCTCATGGGAATTATGGATGTTGTTGAATGCTGGATATAAGCTGTTTATTATTTAGAAAATGCTCCATTGGACTTCTTTGCAAATGTATTGTCTGTTATACCCTCTGTAGAAAAAGACTGTGCACATTTTAGTACTCCTGTGTATGACCTGATATATTCTTGAATCCTACCTAGTAAGACAGTGGCTTGCAAAACATTAAAAAATTTTATATGGACTTAGATCATGATTAAAGCTAAGTCATAATAAAACGATATTTTGTTTCATTCTGGGGACTACTTGGGGCTGTCTGGGCTTTGCCAGAAGACTTCTTTTGGAGATCTGGATCTCCTGGTCCCAGTAGCTTGCTCGTTTACAGTTCTTTTGACTGTCTGCTCCTGGTAGGATTGATTTCATAGTGAATGCATCTTTTAAACCTTCTTCCCAGAGCTGAATTGTAGGATATGTCCCAACATCTTGGAGACTCAAAATGACAGAAAGCTTAATGCTCTTGAGCAGTGTTTGAGGCTATGTGGCTTAGGTTGATGTCTAAGTTGCCTTCAGGGATACAAACTTGGCACGACGAATTGGCTGACATAGCAGCGGAAAAACAAAGGGCATTGCAAAGAAGTGGACTGAAAAAAATTTGCAAATATTTAGTCTTCCCTTTTGAAAGATTTTGAACATCACCAGCGGACAGAAACTAAGATATTATTCTCCTTGACCCTCCTCTCTTCACTGGCCCTGTTCTTCATCTGTTCCCTTTCCTTCTGTCTTGACCAAAAGAAATGTCAATCCAAAATATGTATCATTTTTACAATTTCTATTGAAACAAGACATAGCACAGCAAATACTATCTCTCAGGAAGCAAGTAAGAGAATGAGGAACACATAAAAGATTTTAATCATGATGAATGCTTTCCAGTCATGCCTCAGGCATATTCTACAAGGAGGGGCAGTAACAATCTAGAGACAGAAAGTCTATTAACATTTCAGATGAGTTTTGAAAATCAGTTAGGTACATTATTCTGAAAATCCTGTCTCACCATGTGATAAGTTTCTTCTCAGTGGCACTTGTTGCTACTTGCTGCAGTATCAAGTCCTAAACGTCAAAAGCTCAGTGGGGAGCTACCGGATTAGGTAGGTCTGTGCCTGTGACTCAGTGTTTGCAGCATCAGGCTTCTGTTAACAGCCTGTGTAATGTAATAAGGAAATATATGTTGTGTTATCTGATCTTGCTTAAAAAGAAATAATTGCATAATTCAGCAGTTCGTGATGCTTTTGGAAAGTGTACGAGGTGTTAACATTACTCTGGGAAAATAAGCCTATGTTTATAATATATACATATGTGTTCGTTAGACTTGTGTGGCCTAAGAGCTTGATCTTCACTATTCTTTGTCTGAATTAGTGGACACTGGAACATGTCTGAGTTCCCCAGTGGAGATTCATGTCCCTGCCCCATCCCATGCTTATATCGAGATGAAACTCATAAACATCACCATCACTCCTCCTCTCTGTGCCTCAGCTTTGTGAAAAGTGCATAGCCCCAAAGGGTGCTATGGTGCACCCTCCTGGGACAGAAGCTCCCAAATATACCAGAATACAAACTTTCACTCAAGTTAGATAGTAGCTCTGTGATTCAAAGCTACCAGTCTGGTCCTTTTTACAGCTCCAGGATTGGTTTAGCGTTTCATTCTCATTGCCAAGAGAGACAATCCAAATGTAAGTTTTTCATTTACCTAAGCTCAGGAGGGTTAGGTGTTGGAAATATTAATAGAGCTCCCATTATCTTCTAACAAAGATTTGTCGTGTTGGTACTAATTTATACAGTTCAGCAGCAAAAGCTCCTAATGATTCTGTGGACAAAAAGGAATTATGTACTAACAGGTAGTTTAATAGCATTAACTCTAAGAAAAGCAATTTTTTGAAATTTTGCCCTTAAGCTGTAGTGTCTGTGGTCTCCTATTGCATATTCTGTTTTTTTTAAAAAAATATACTTTTTTGTAGTTTTAAAGTACATTTAACTCTCTCAAACGTAGTGTTTGGACATCTGCCAGTTTCACTTTGGAATTTCAACCGATAGAGTAGCCAACGAGTAGGTGCATATTTGTTATAAAACCAGGGATAGGTTTTGTCGTCTTAGATAAAATGAGATAGGTATTGTTTGTGTGTTATCTTCTAGCTTATTACTAGAGAAATATGAATAGAAGAATAAAACTTCTGTCACAGACTTAGTTTTTAAAAGGTTATTTTAAACCTCATTTTTCAGTTTGTTTTCAATACAATACTGATTTTGATATGAGGTAATTAAATTAGAAGCATTAAATTGTGTAATCGTGAGTTCATTTTTTTTAAATTACATCAGCAAATTTCTTTCTTGCATTTTTCTAGTTTCCTTTAAACCTGTTAGCGAAAACCACAAAAAACAGATTAGAATCTCGCTGCAGTGAGAAATATGTGCATTCTTCTCTGTTTCTTCTTAGAAAACTTTGCATTCTGACATAAATAGCTTGGGTTTGAATTTCAAATAAGCATACGTGAATGTTTGACTTTTGACTTTCAAAAAAGCGTATACCAATGTTTATGCATCAGTCTTCACAGTAATCTGAAGTGTTTAAACTTTGGAAGGATGGATCTTGTGGGTATTTAAATATTCTTTGCCTGCAGTTAAATGATAAAAGTGCTATAAATACAGTTTGCATATGGCTTGAAAAGTTTTTTTTCTAGCTTCACCGATATATAACTTGTATCACTGGCATTTAGTGAGTTGTAGCTTGCAGTAGAAATGAGGAATGTTACCTCTCTAACTATAAAATAACTGTGTCACATATGCAGTAAGCATGAAACACACAGTGAACTAATGGGACTTGTTATTGATGATGCTGAAAGCTAAATAACCATTAGTATTAAATCTTATGAATAGACTCTTGTCTTTCATCTTACCTCTTCAACCAGATAAAAGACACAGAGGCTATTTAGATGTCATAAGAATAGTTTGTTGAAATCCCTCCAGACTTACAAAAAAACCTTCTCTTCATGTTGCTTAGTGTTTTGTTGTGTTCAAAGAAATGCCAGTATGCTAGTGCTGAAAGAAGAATAGAACAGAAATCCAGCAGTATGTGTGGTTTTAGGCTTGTTAAAGATGCTGTTGAGTTGAAATAATGTGCATCCTTTTTCTGCAGAAACCTCTTCGTAAGATTTATAAAATATATAGAAAAGTCACTAGCATTGAAGATTTGCGAGAAGCCGTGTAAGACCATATTATAATAGAGCACTGTGAATGTATTTTTCTAGTTTCTGAGTCTATCATGAATGTTTTTAAATGGCTGCAACGTTAGAAATATCTGACTGAAAACTTCTTTCTACAAAGATGTTAAAGCCTCTACTCACCTAAGCATAAAGGTTTTTAAAAATTTAGCTACCAACTTTCTCAATTCTAATAATAAAATTGTAAATTGTACTCATCTTTCACAGAGAATATTTAGAAGCAGAACATGTAATACATTGTTACCAGTCGGTGTGGAAGAATTATTCAGCTCTGAGATCCTGTGTGATAGCTTTGGGAACAGTAATTATTAATTCCAAGTACCAGTTGTGAAATTCTAGTTCAAATAAATATTTCTAGATTTGTGGTGAATAGATATTCAATAATCATTCAATGCATAATAATTAATCATACCGTTTTTTGCTTTTTAGGAAGCAGAACTGGAAAGCTGTGGTGTTAATACCATGTTGCTGGTACATTTCTTTGGAAAAGGAGGAAAGGAAAAACTTCACTATTCTGAGTTTTTCAGGTATTTTTTCAGCTAGGCAAGCCTAACAGCAGCCAGTCCTGTTCCTACCCCTTCTGCTTTGCACCAACACTAACGTTAATCTGACCTCACACTGAGCTGATTCAGCAAGTTAAGCAGGTAATGAAGCAGGAGATTATTCATGATTTTGCATGATTAAACTTCTAGTTTAGCTCCTGGAGTCTGCTGTGTGTGGGAAGCGTTGAGCACCATGATGACTCCAAAGCAGCACTGGGCCTGGAGGCCATGAGGGTTGAAACTACCATTCTTGGCAGCTGTGTGACAGTATACCTTAAGACATTATGATTCTTGAGTATTTTTCTTGATCACCAAACACATGAGTACTAATCATTTTAAAAAGCTTTTCTGAGCTGAGACATCCCCCCTCCCCATTACAACTGTGACAGTAGGCTACAGGAAGCTTCTCTGCTTGCTTCTGTTGAAACTTCACCTGTGCCTTTTCCTTTACCCTTTGAACTACTTTTGCAATGGGATTATGCAGATGCCTCATGACGCTTATGTCAGAACTGACAGTTGAGCCAGCTGGTAAATACCACACCAGACTAAAGCTGCGGTGGAATACCAGTTGACCAGGACCTGTCTATTGCACTGTAAGCGTTACAAAATCAGAAGTTAATAGAAGGTTCTAAAAGTGGTGTAGGGAATCATTCAGTTTATATGTTATATACATCAGAAGAACAGTGTAATCCTTGTCTACATCAGAGTATGAAGTTATGCTGTAGTTGCATTCAACTTGAAAACCCGACTGGGTATCAGCTGTTAGTGTTTCAATTGGATGAGATTCTTTCTTCCAATGTTTATTTCCATCAGTAGTGATGACCATCACCTATGCAGCATCACAACTCACTTGGTTAAAACTCTCTTTTACTTGAGAGATCAGTCTTTCCTGTTAGTATGAACTCCACGACTCATCTTAATATGTGAACTTGGGCCCAGAATCCGAATGCACGTTCTTTGAGATAAGTGGAAGTTAAGTGCCTAAATACCTGTGTGAATCTTGACACACGTCTGGTAGCACAACATCGAGAGATTATGTGCATCACTATTACTATTTCTACAAAAATAATCAGTTATTTGCAGACTGCAAAAATAAATTAGGATAATGTGGTTTGCTTCAATTCATGTTCAGAAGTGGAGAATCTGTGTCAGCCCTCTTAAAAATGAACATTCTTGCAATCAGTAGAGGTGTGGGAGAAGCCAGAGTGGAAAAAGAGTGGCACTAGCAAGTGTTCAGCTCCACTGGCTCTGGTACACAGCAGTCTTCAAATAAACAACCTTTCTCTTTTGAAGACCTCAACTCAAGAGGAATCTGAGTAAAACAAGTTTAAAATGCCTCCAGCTCCCTTTTCTATAAATACCATAGATCCTCTCAATGAAACAAAAGGCAGAGAGCACCACTAAAAGGTTGTGTTTGCATATACATTGTAAACTGAAAAGCCTCAGGTTTTAGATAAAATCCTACATTGACCCAATGAGGCATGACATTGATGAAACTATGTACCTAGTACGTTCAGAACACATAGGTTAAAGACCTTTGCCTACCACACAGATAGAGGCCTGTAATCAAAATCAAACTCCCACATCTTGCTCTTAAAATTTCTGGGATAAGTGTAAGGTTTAATGCAGGTAATTTTTCAACAGTGGCAGTTATGTTTCATAGAGCTGGAATGTGCCTCTTTATCACTGCATAGACACTCCATCTCGGTTGCAACATGACAGCGAAGTTTGTTTAACACGCAGAAAGGTGAATAAAAGGATCACTGTCTTTTTAACCTCTGTGAAGATATCACCTTTCACATGATTTTATTTGCAAGTAAATTAAGCACATCATTTCTGGGTTCCTATTGTTCAGAGAAAATGTGATTTCTATCTGATGGCCTCTCATAACATTTTACCTTACGCGGGAAGCTATTGTTGGCTGTTTGATCAAAGTGCCACAGTGTTTTTACAAGAGATGACTGATGAACTGTATAGACATAGATCATTGTCAAAAGCAGAAAATAATGATGGTAAATGCTTTTATCATTTTCCAAGTTCTTGCCTAGAAAGCTTTTCCATTGATCAGTGTAGTACCTGGTAGAAAGTAGAGGTGATTAAGTTTGATTAGGACACACTAAAACTTGTCACATTAGTTAAATACACAGATATTGCTGTGGTGTAGAGTCCTTGAAACAAAAAAAAAAAATAAAAAAAAACGCAAGAATGCTTTCTTTGTGACTCATTAGTGTACTTACTTGGGAATTCAGAAAGCTGAGACTGGTGTTCTCACCTCATTACTTACATATATTTTCCTCATGCGTCCTCATTTTCAGTTTGGCTGACATTAAAAAATCCTTTTGTAAGTATGCAACCGTCTGTGTCTACACCAGTGATGTCCAACCCTTTTAACCCACAGTCCAAACGTTTAAAAAATGTCAGACAGCCACAGTCAATATATCTTGGCAATTAATTTGCCCTGTTCTCCTTTCTTTGCATTCAGATGGCACAGAGGAAATGGAAACTGTCTACCTCTCTTCAGGCAATGTGGAGCTGATGTAAGCCAGCTTTTGTGCCTCCCTTACTACTGCCCTGAACACAGGAGGGCACGCTGATATAGGGAGAGAAAATGGTTAAGTATACTGTGCTCCATCTGTCTCCAGCTGGTGCATGGTTCTTGGGAAGTCATAGGTAGGGTGACATACACAAGGACAATCCTCAGGGTGGTTTTTACCGGATATAAGGAGTGAGACCATGAAACAGAGTACCACATCACTTTTCAACCTTTCTTGGGCTGCTGGGAGAATGGAAGTAAAGAAGTAACCTTTTCATAAGTATCTTCTGACACCAGTCAAGCCCTTTTCTCACTGTCATACAGAACATAGTTAAGACATCAACGAAAGCTTCTCTTTTTCATTCTCTGCTGACCAGCAGTGGTGGTACTCTCGCTTCATTCTGCAGCTTCTCCAGGGGCTGCTTAAAAGTAGTGGAGACAATCCAGGAAGCACACCATCCTGTGGTAGTTTCAAAGATCTTAAGGTAGGACTCATGGAACGTGTCTTCAGCTCCAAACTGCTGCATAATTTCTTGCCAGTTGTATTGTCCTTAACATGAGGAAAATATTATAATTATTAATAATAATTCACAACTTCAAAATTGACAGCTTGTTTCCCTGGCAAAAGTTAGAAAATTTAAATCTAGGTTGTTCTGGAGTATGTTTATGTATACCACTCGTAGAGGTCTTGCCTCCTAGTCGAATGCAGCTGGAATCATTACTCTCTTGTATCAGTTTAAGAAAATATAAAACAATATGCAGCAAGCCTAAAATTGTATAGCAAAGAAGGGTAGATTTAATATAGGAAGCTGTAACCAGATGAGACTTCTCAGAAGACCTGAACAAGTTTCTATTTCAGATGACTACCACTTAGTTTTACACCTCAACAATAGTGTCTTCTAAATACCAGCGCGCATCTTAGAGAATGTCAAATTTCAAACATGAAGCCAGAAGTTCTCTGGGATCCCAGGGTTTTTGTTCTTTTGGATAGTTTTGAGACAAGTACTTTTTGGTATTTTCCTTAAAAAAAAATGTTTTATTTCTACTTTAACTTCCAAATACACTGTATATAGTATTTTTTTATTCCAAGTAGAAAACAGTTTAGTTTTCTAGGTATAGCAAATATTTCTTCATGACAGCCATTGTTGGTTGTTTGGTTTTTTTTTCTGAAAGAAGTCACATACTGATCTTGTTTAAGTATGTCTAATCCCAAATAAAAGAGGATACAGCAATTCACTCCCTAAACAGTTTACAACTGCCATGATTTTTTTTTTCTGTATTCTGTCCCCAAGCAAGTTTAAATCTTTCACAGTGTCCTTAAAGGAAAAAAAAAAATTTTAAAAAATGTGCAGAGTATGGAAAGAATATTCAAAAAACTTTCTGATCATTGTATTTTTTTCCTGGGATGGCTTACACAAAACTACTCACCAGTATAATTAAACAATGGACATCTTTTAATCATATCAGGAAAATTAACAGTTCAAGTCCAGTTTATCGCATTTTCTTATCTGATTTATCTCTTCCAAACGTCTCATTATTTAACAGAATTTTGCACCAAAAATAGTCTTTGATCATTTTTTTTTTCTGCTTTAGCTTAAAGGTCACACATTGTATAACCGTACACAAAACGTGCCTCTTCACTACCTATCTTGTTTCTTTCCCTCAGCATTTTTAATTTTGTGATATGTTTAATATGAAAGCTTTCATTTAAGAAACCAGAATAATCTGGGCTGTACCACACAGCCAGTGCTGACATGTGCCTGGTGCTCTTCTGTGTTTGTGCCAATGCCTGGGTGCAGAGTCTCTTTCAGGTACCATCATCAGCCAGTAGTGCTTTTGCTGTGATGAGAACTTGTATATTTTTGGTGATTTTCATCTATGAATTTGAAAGTGCTTTGCAGAAATAGAGTATGATTGCCTCCTTATTTGTCTCTGTACCTACACTTCTATCTATATGTGTGTGTATATGTATATAGAGCCCTTATACACATAGAGATTGTAGCTCCTGCAACCAGAATCAGACAGTGAAGAAGTGGAGATGGGAACAAAACCTGGCTTCTTGGTTATATATTTGTGTCACAATTGAATCTTAAATTTTCCCAAATATATAGTAGTGATGTTGAGAGGAGTATCTGTTTCATCCTTTATTATATACTTAGCAAAGAAATAGCTTGATTAGTTTCTTCAGAATGCTGATAAGTGAAAGTGAGTTATTTTGTTTGATTTGGAAACATTGAGGACAGTAAATCAAAGAGGATTTTGCCTTTAATTCTGAAAATGGTGAGATCAATTAGCTGTCTTCCCCCTTGCAAAACTGAATTTACTAGCATAGCTCTAAATGTTCTCTAAAGGTTTATGGTCAAGCCCTTATTATATTATCTATATTCTATTCTGAAAGTCAGGTTGCAGAAAGACAACCTTGCAGCTGGTTTGCAACAGTCTTTTGATGCAGACAGGGTTATCAAGTCTTCAGGAAGGACTTCAGTGTCTAAAGAGGAGCCAAAGCAGAGTACAAGTGCCGAAGTGGTATCTCCACCACTGTCTTTTCTTTGTTATTGTTTCCTTCCTATGAATCAGTGCAACAGGAACTGGTCGGTTCTGTATTCCAAGTGTTAAAGCTCTCTGCAGAGTTTCAGTTTGTGTCAAGAGTTGTGTCAAGAGCTATAGGAAAGAAAACTTTCCATAACTTTTCCTTTTGTGTTTCATTCTACTGCTTCGTTGCAACATCTCAGGTTGGAAGGGCAGTGGCTGCATTCCTGAGGCCTCCTCACTTTTATTACATTTTCACTTCTATTAAAGCTGAGTTGCCAAAAAGTCTTGAGAGACTGCCTCATGACAAAATGAGGGATAAATCCTGATAAGGTTTCTGGATGCTCTTGCAACACGGTAACGAATTTGGCCATTGGCCTTCAACGTGGGTGTTTTAGAGAGTGTGGATAAAACAGGCTATCTTAAAGAAAGTACTGTCTGTTCCCAGCCTTCCCCACATCTTAGAAGTTTATTATTTGCCTTTCCTTTTCTTTGTTTGGAAACATAGGGTTTGCTTTTATTTTCAAGCTACTATAGCATAAGAGTATTCCCAGTGTAATTGTTTTTTAATTGTAGAGCAAATCTACAATCAGAATCCTCTTGCCATAGTTGAATTTCTGGCTCCATTCAAAGTCTCCAGCCAAGTTCCCACTGACTTTAGAAGAGCAGGATTTGCATTCCTATGCTTGTTTTTCCTAATATCTGGAGAATTTTTTTAAAGGAATTTCCACCTAAAACTCATCGCACTGTGATCCAGAAGATACAAAAGCAAGTATTCCTAATGGTGCCTTGAGATTTAAGTATCAAGTTTTACTTTCTAACAAGAAAGTTATTTTTAATAACTTTTAATAACTTTCACTTAAAAAAAAAAAACTCATTAGGATTTTTAACTCTCACATCTGGGAATAAGAGTGACCTAGAATGCTGATGTGATGATTCATAGTATTTTAATTTTTGTAATATAGGAAACTATCACATATCAATTTTAAATTGCATATTTCAGCTACTGCTTCAAGCAGAATTTGTTAAGGCAGGAGAAATCTTCCCACTCTGGCTTGCCAGGAGCAAGCCTACAAGTTGAAATGAAATATCCATTAATATTTTTGTACCTAAGTAAGAATTCCCGCTCCCCTCCCTAATCTTTGTAGCGCAGCGAGATGCACGGCTCTTATGCCACAGGAAGGGTGCAGTGTCACTGCCTCAAAGCAACTGGAGAGGGCAAGAACCCAGGCCTGAGAAAAGGCAGTGGAAAACCCACAGTGGGGCTGGGGAAATGCAATGCTTCATTTGCTGTCCAACTAGAAGAGGGTGCAGAAGCAAGGACACAATCAAAAATGCCGCAGCCAAACTCTTCCCTTTCCGTTTTGGCTTTGCTGCACCTTTCAGCTGGCTGATGTGTGTGACTTGGTGGGCCACCCGCTCCTTCTTCAGGGTGTAGAAATGCTTGGTCTTTCAGCTGTCCTGCTTTCATTGGGAATGGCTAGAAGGCAGATCTCTGAGGGTTTTCTGCTTAAGGAAATGCAGTATTTAAAGAAGATGGAAGAATATGTAGTTTGTCATCACCTGTGGCTACTAACCAGTAAAGCAAATGACTGCGAATTAGCTTGCCAAGATAAGTAACTCCTACTTTCAATAACAGACCTTAAGTCTGTTGCAAAATATGTCCACCTTTTATAGATTAAAAGCCAAAAAAGTAAAACGCCTGATGTCTTATTTTTCTACATCAGTGTTTTAGGCGTGTTTCTGTAAGCGTCCTCATTTTCATCAGTTTCTCCTCCCCCAGACCAGACGTTACATGGGTTGGAAATGACAGTCAAAGATACAGTTACTGTTCCGCATGATTCTGCTGTGACCCCCAGCCAAGCACAAGCCACACATCCCAGGTGCCTTTGATGGCCACTCCCAAAATGCAGCCAATCGGCTCTGGTCAGTCTCTGCTGGACTGACTCCCGTGCCTGTTCTACATGCCTGGTTCATGCTGTCCTGTTGCCCCACAGCTCGCCCTCCCTTCCCAAGATCCAGGAAGACTCTTACAGGCAGTGCAGCAGGATGGCTTCTGCCAGCCCATGCTGGCCAGTCTCCCTGGCACATGCTGACTGCTGGGCTGGCCAGAGGTAGCAGTCACCTCACGAGTTACAAGGACAGGAGCTGCATCTGAAAACTGAGGAGTGTTTTGCAAGCTGTGCAAGTAAGCTCTAGATGGTTTGTAGGAGAAGGGACCTCCCCTTCACACTGGTAGCACAAACAGGTCCTCTGGTGTTTCATCCCCTCGTGAGAGGGAGCCTCAAGGGACCTGAAAGTGAGCCAGGTCTTAAGGTGGCCTGTGGAGGAGTATATCTCAGTGTTTAACTATACTATGAAAGCCTTGCAACCTCCTTTACTGGACCAGAAAAATGCCCTTATAAAATATGAGAGCGTATGGTACCCCTCCTCAGTATTACCCTAATAAAACTCTAACCTGAAATCCAAAATCACCTCCACTGTCAGGCTTTTATTTACCTTCATGTCCTGAGCCGTGAAGCATTTGTTGGCCCTTTAGTTGCATGTGCAGCCCTAATTATTAGAGGAAGAAATACAAGAGAGAGCTTACACTGCAACAGCCATCTTCAACTAACCCCTTATAGACTTCATGGAGCTTTGAGCTACTAATTGTCCAAGTGATCTCATTAAAGAACTAAAGATAGCTGTGCGGACTAAAATGCCATCATTTCAGGGGAAAGAATTTAACCCAGTGAGGCTGTGCAAACACTGATGAGTAAATGAGCCTCTACTGATCCTGGCTATATAGACCCTTCTCCAACTAATTGCATTGTCCCAATATAGGAGTATTTCATTCTCTCCTGTCAGTATGTTTTGCAACTCAGTGAAGCAGAGTTCTTTCAAGGTACTGAAGGGATTCTGGCAAGCATCACTGGTTTTTTTAGCCTTTTAAAATATTTTTAAAATATCATTTGATTTGGCTTTCCCTATTTCTGAAGTGGAAATTACCAAATGGATCACACAGTATTGTCTTTTATTTTCTTAGAATTAATATTATCTATAAGGAAGGATAATGGCCACATAGACCAAACTGGGAAAACTCAAAGCTACAACTCACCTTACAATTCTAACTCTGAACCTGCAGGTTATTTGCTTCTCCTGCTACATTTTTTTTCGTCTTCCTACAAGAATGAGTATCTCCTAAAAATCTTGATGTTCACCACTTTTCTTTTGCAGACAGCTCTCTTCCTACCTTCCCAAACACTTGCAACATCATTTTCTGTACTCTTCCAAACGCTGTGCATGTAAATTGTAATCCTCTCTAATCCATCCTCCAGTGAGCACAGAACTGATATGCCAAACCTCTCTCAGCAGTTATAATCTTTGAGACTTTTAGTCATCTTTTCCTGCAGTGACGATGTCAAGTTTCATCTTTTCTTTCACCTTTATGATTATTAGGGCTTCATCTTTCTAGGCACTTTCCAACATAGTCATTCCTCTCATTAATATGAAATTTCATAAGTCATGCGTCAGGCCTTCAGCTGCCTTGTTCTTTTTCATTCATTCATTATAATACTGACTTATCAATTATTTTATCTCATTATCTGCACATTTTTAAACATGAGGAAAAACTAGATGCCAAGTGTATCTTATCTTAGCAGCAGCCATCTGTGCAGACTTAGAGAGCACCCTACTGGTGTCATTATTGAAATGCAGCCGTGGAAACAAATCTGCACGCACAGGTAGAATTAAACCAGTGACATTTTGAACAATGATGTCGATAGTATCTGTCATTAAGAGTTAGTGTCTCCTGCATTTAGTAGCTAAGGTAGTAGTAGTGATACAGTGATGCAAGCATCAACTGTTGGGTAATATCTGTTTACACTTAGGTTCATGGAAAATCTGCAAACAGAAGTCCAAGAAATGGAATTCATCAAGTTTTCAAAGGGTTTGAACGTCATGAGAAAAGAAGACTTTGCAGAATGGTTACTGTACTTCACTGATGAGGAAAACAATGAAATTTACTGGCAGAACGTGAAAGACAGAATTGAGGCAGGAGAGGTTGGTACATAAGCATGCTCTGCTTTGCTTCCTCGTTTGTACGTACGTGTTTTCATTTGAATATGAGTATCTAATCAAGTAACTAGTTTGCAAGTGAATTATTGCAGCCTTTGAACTTTATGCAAATAAGAACAATGATAATTTGCCAACTGAGAAATACAAATATTGACAATGAATAGGCAATCACACCTAAACACCAGGTCCCACTAGACTGAATGAAATAGATTTACTGGGGTTTGAATGTATTACTCATTATATGTCATCTGAATTCTATGATACTCTAGAATATCAGTTTGGAAGAATTCAAGACTTTTTGCAAGTTTACAAATCACCTGGAAGACTTTTCTATTGCCATGCAGATGTTTACTGTAGCAAATCTTCCTGTTAAACGTGGTAAGTGCTGCACACCTTTCACATGTATTTTTTTAAAAAAGAAAAAAAAATCATTTTTGTTACAGAATTAATGTAAGTTATTCCAAAGTAGCACTGTGAAGTCCAAAACTAATATACTGTTCTTTATTTTAAATTAATTCTATTTCATGAAAAAAATAATAATATAAAGTTCCCAAAATGTTTTGATTTGTAAGTTCTAATATGCTATCATATGCTGGACCACTCACAGCAGACTAAACCAGTATCTAGTATCATATTCTACTAACTAGTATCATATTCTATGATACTAAACTAGTATCATAGAATAGTTTTGGTTGAAAGGGACCTTCAAAGATCATCTAATTCAACCTCCGTGTGGTGAATGAGGACAGCCTTAACTAGATCAGATCGCTTAAAGCTCTATCCAACCTGACCTTGAACATTTGCAGTGATGGCGCATCCACAACTTTGGGCGACCTGTTCCCGTGTCCCACCACCCTCATCATAAAAAGTTTCTTCCTTCTGTCTGGTCTAAGTCTACTCTCAGTTGGAAACCCTTTTGCCTTGTCCTATCAGTCCATGGTAACAAATTTCTTGTAAGCCCTCTTTATATATTGAAAGGCTACTGTAAGGTCTTCCCAAAGCCTTCTCTTCTCTAGGCTAAACAACCCCAGCTCTCTCAGCCTGTCCTTCTCTTTCTTATGCTGGGGGCTCGAGCTGAGCAGAGTACTGCAGGCAGGGTCTCATGAGAGCAGAGTAGAGGGAGAGATTCACCTCCTTCAACTTGCTGGCCTCGCTTGTTTTGATGCAGCCTGGGTTACAATTGACTTTCTGGGCTGTGAGTGCACGTTGCTGGCTAAAACCCAACTTTTCATCCACCATTAACTCCAAGCCCTTCGCTACAGGACCACTCTCAGTGCAATCTAAATTCTAGATTAGGAAGGATTTCTTGAAACAATACATGCTTTAGTAGCAGTTCACAAAGCTTTTTCCTCATAGTGAAACTAGTTTACTGATGAAACTAAACAGTAGAAGTCTCTTCTTTTGCAGGGTCTGTAGCATCTTGCTGTGTTTTATTTATTCCTCCACACTGACTTCTCCATGTGCTTGTGTTATGCAGTCATGGCTATGAAAAACAAGCAATGTAGTAAAGTGTTTTATTAAAATAAAGGTTAGGAGGAGAGAAGTTGTTTTCTTCCCATATAGTAGAAGTAGGAGCAATGCAAATGCTTTTTGTTGTAATCCGAAGGTTATTACGGACCTGATATACTTGAAGGACAGCTCTCATAAGTTTTTTGATAATAGCAATATAAAAAGTTCCTAAGGAAATTGGATAAGACATTAGCATTCATTGAAATAAATATTTGATGGGCTCATATGAAAAAGCTGAGAGAAATGTGAAGGACAGGAAGAGAATTCAGTATTCTTAAGAGAGAAATATTTAGACGGAGTTTGAACCAAAGGAGGCGAAACTGGCAGGAGTTGCAACTTGCAACTTCTATCACTAGTTAGTCCAGCCTTCAAGGGAAAGTTCCGCTTCCACAGCCTCTCTGGTGGCTGTCCTAGTGCTCAACCACCCTCATCATGAAGACTTTTCTGTGTCAAACGGTTGCAGCAACTTAAAATGATTGTGTCTTAACCTCCGTGCACCTCTGAGAAAAATACAACTCTCTTTTCTATCACTCCTTCTGGGCGGTGGAAGACAGCAGCAAGATGCCCCCCCCTGCCCTTACACTTCTGTTCTCCCCAGCTCCCTCAGCTTCTCTTTTTCCATCATGTGCTGCAGTTCCCAGCTGGGTTCATGGCCCTTCTTCATCTAGTTTGACAACATCATTCTTCTGTAAAGGGAGACAGATTTTGTTTGCACAAAGCGTACAAAGAGCAGAGAGGAAAGAGGATGAATTAATGGTGAAATAAGAGTCATAAGTAAGATATGAGAGTTTAGCTCACTTCACTATTAAGTGTCCCATTTCTAAGTGCCAAAGGGTGGTGAGGCCAACAGTTAGTGTTGACTCTGGTGATCTTTTCTTGTAAAAACCCGTTCCTAACCAATGGCTGGTTGTGACTCTGTTTAAGTACTGAACCGTTCTGTGATCAAAAACAGCTTCTGAGGTAACTCATAGTTCAGTCATAATTTAAGAGAAGGTTGCCTACTTCTTTAAAAAACAACTGCAGGTTTATAAAGCTATGTGCTGTAAACAGTGTGGTGACTGTTTGATGGTCTGTGTTTCTACAGAGCTGCTGAGGGAATTGTTGATTGAGGTAGAAAATGTAAAATACTGTTCTCTGAGAAGAGATTTTTTTGCAGAATGAATTAACGTGAAACTGGTTTGAGATAAAATGGTAGTATCTTTTATGAGACTGTGAGGCAAACACTTATCATCTCTATGCACAGGTATCAGACAAAAGCACATAGATGTTCAGCATACAGCTGTTTCTAGCAAAAATTATCATTCTTACTGTTGCTTGAGAATTAGCACATTTCCAAAGTTTATCCTACAATTACTAAAAATGATATTATGAAAGGTGAAGCAAGCTCAAGAAAGCAGTAACCGAGGCCTCCTAATAGCTTACTGGTTCACAAATCCCAAGTTCTCCACTTAAGATACCCACGAGACATAGTAAATTGTACAGAATCCTGCTATTTATGTGCTTTCAAATTTCTTTCCAAGCTCACAGTCACCTATGATGTAATATTATGTCTTTACTAGCTGAGTTCAAGAGAGCAGTGAAGGTGGCAACAGGACAGGAGCTCTCAGATAATGTTTTGGACACCGTCTTCAAGATTTTTGATCTCGATGGAGATGACTGCCTCAGCCACAGCGAGTTTCTTGGAGTCTTGAGGAACCGAATTCATCGAGGCTTGAGGGTAACAAGCTGACATCATTGGTTTTAAATACCACAGATGGTTGCTACAACTATGTTGTTAACACTTGTAGAAACACAAGTAGAGATAGTGAATAGAAGGAAGTTGTATTTCAGACTGAACATTCCTTTCTGCTTATGAATCTGGGAGGAGTGCTGCCACCACTGGTTTTTTATTATGCATATGAACTATGGAAGCAGCAGCACTGTTATATTTACACAGTGTAAATATATTACACAGTCTGTAAGAGGGTTTTTTGTGTGAATGCTAAACATACTTTTAACTTTATTAACAGGTACCGCAACAGCAAGGCGTTCAAGGTTACTGGAAGTGTGTCAAAAGAGAAAGCATTAAAGGAGCCAAAGAAGTGTGGAAGCAAACTGGGAAAAGTCCTTTTTAAAGCAGTCTGTTGTTCTTTTGCTATAAATGTTGTTATTTAGGGGAGTTTGTCCGTCCTGTTTACATAATAGCTGAATCAAAAATACTTTTTATATTATTATTATTATTGTACTTCAACTTTAATTAACCCAGTTTCTAATGCAATGATTTTAAAGCGTTCTAGTGCAATCAGTTTGGTTTACAGAATCATTATCACTTTTGACCTCTATACAGAAGTAAGCTTGCTCTAGGGAGTAGTGTTGGTTGCTCTGTGGAGCCTGGCGCTGCACTGCAGCATAAAGGATACGCTGGATTTAATAGTGGCCGTTTGCTGTAACATAACAGCAGTATCATCTTCTGTTGGGAAAGTGGATGGACTTCACCACTGTTAGCCACTTAACTTAGCAGTTCTCTTTCCCTGGCAAGGACAGAGGTCCAAAAGGTGAAATCACTTGCACAACCTATCCAAATCAAGTTATCCAAAATCAAAAAGGAAAATGTGCATGGTTCGTGCCCTCATTACTGTGAACTGCTTGTGTGCTTGTTCCTGGTGGATGATTCCACCAGATCCTGTGTAGATGTCTGCTTTGTCTTCATTATGATAATATTAAACTGGAAATACAAAACTGTTGATTCAGGCTTTAAAAGTTGTACGTTGATCTATGAATGTACGTTGAGTCTTTCAGACCTCTTCAACAAATAGTGTAAATGAGAAGCTAAAAAAACCTCATTCTTTCAGAAACAGGGGTAGCTACAATTTAAGTCATAACTATCTTGATTTAATTGCATTTCAGAAGATGAATGTGTAAGAAATAATTGCTTTATCTTACTAAAGGTTGTGACAGGGAATGCTGCAGTATCTCAGGAATTCAAGGTGAGGATAAGGAAGTGTTGGGGGAATAATAAGTCCAATGAAAAAGTAAATACAAACATTTTTTTATTCCAAAATGCAAAGTTAGACATAAGGTCTTAAACAGCAAGAGGAGTAACAAATCAAAATTAACATTTAGAAATTACAGATGAACATTTTTTAGCTACAGCATAGTGTGCATCTTTGTATACACAAGTGTGCACACTACATGATTTTTCTTTCTTATAACCTTAGGAGCTGATAGTCCCAGATCCAGGTCAATCTTTCCTGGTTGGTCACTATATATAGGAGATAAACTTATAGATAAAGCTCTCAAGGTTCTTCCTCTTTTCCCTTCTCAGTTGCTTGACTTGTCTTGGCTGGGGTGAAGGCTTAACATTTCAAGACAGGTTTGTGGTAACAGACTCAAAAGATGGACTAGGGAAATGTATCAAGAAAAACAACCAAGAAATCTCAGCACAGTGTGAGGAAGCATCCATCCCTTTTAAGCATGACACTAGCTATGTTACTCTCAAAGTTGTATGTGAGCTCAACAGAGGTGTTCTGTAATTTCTTTGGGATTTGGTGGGGGGTGTCGTGAGAAGAGGAAACCTTCCATAATAGATAAGTGTCAGAGCAGCCCTCAGAGGAGGAGCAGGAGAGACTGCATTAGGAAACCATAAAGATCTCACCTAAAGAGTACTGAGATTACAGAGAATATATTTGGTATGTCAGTAGCCATCAGGCAGGCTTGTGCTGAGGAGGAGTCCTACTGCCCAAGCCTCAGCGTGGTGATTTCTCCCAGGAAAATAAAGAAGCTAGCAAAGCAGCTCTTCCCTCCATGGCCTTCACTTGGAGCTTTAATTTAAAGTGTGTTAAAGAGAAAATGCTTGTATTCTTGTCATCTTGACATGGACCCAGAGGCACCCACCAGAACAAGAATGTGCTTATGTGGGCGTCCTGAGACTGTCTAGAAGATCAGGACCAGTGACCACCAAGGATCCCTTTTTGCCCAGGAAACAATCCAAATGAAATGCAATGCAGTAAATGCCTCAGCCTCCCCTCCTCAAACTGAACTCAGGCAGTGCTCTGTGGGCAGCAAGAAATTAGATAGCTGGTTTAATTTGTGTGTTTTGAGGTTGCTTGCTGCTTCTGCTGATGGGAGCTATGACTAAGAGGTAGCTAATGGGAGCAAAGGTGAGGCAGTGGGACTGGCATCAAAGTACCACAGCCAGCTTCGCATCACCAAATAGTAAAAAAAAAGGACACAGTCAAGCAAAGCGCTTCTGTGTCACAAAAGGGTGTGTGTTCACCCACAGTGTGCTTTGTTCCAGCTCTGGCTTTAATGCAAGGCTGCCTTTTATTTGTGCTGTTAATATTTTGGCAAATTATTTTTACTTTGGAATGGAGGTCACTCTTTAACATTTTATTCTGTGTAATCTTAGTAGGTTTATGATGTTCTTTATTGCTTCTGTGGGGTTTTTTTGTTTACTAATTACTTACTTCCTACAAGCTGTTTGGTTTTCTTTTGGAAATAATCAATTCACTTAGCTTTAGTGTATCTAGAATTTTAATTCCTCATTGCTCATTTGTTTCTGAGTTTGTGCAATCAATCAGCAGTATCTGCTTTTGGCAGCAAGTTAATAAAAATGGGCTTTCAGTTTTACTTTTTAGCAAAAGCTTTGGTGTCAAGTTCAGAGGAAAAAGAAAAAAGACACGGTTCTTTTTAAATGAACTTTGTGATCTATAGTAAGGAAAAGAAATTAAATTATGGATGAGGAATTAAAATAGAGTTATGAAACATTTTCAGAAGTTATCCTAAAAGTATAGCCAGGAAGGAACTCCGTAGAAGGTCAGGGAAGACTTGTCCATCAGGCTTGAACAATCAGACTCTGTGTTTAATTTGTAGTCCATTTTTTTTTGTCTTAACTAAAAGACTTTACAAATCAGTCTTAAAATAATTTCTCATATTTAATATCTTAGATTGAAAGAGCTGTTTAGATGAGTGCTTAGATAGACCTTGTCTTTTAAAGAATCCATCATGTTTTAGTTCCTATTAGTATCTGTATGGTATTTGCAACCTGTCAGCATTACTCAACACAGTTTAGTTAGAAGTTCATGTCAGCTGCCAATCTTACCAGGTAAACTTATCAATTGTGACTTTTTTTGATGTTAGGAACTCTTCATCTGAACAGAAATGTGTTGAAAAACAAAATATATGTTGGGTTTCTTTGAAATGTGCAACATTGTGTCTGAATGCTATGTGGAATAAAGGTGAATACATTGCATGTTGCAGAACTGTCATAAATTGATTTAACATACTTCAAAAGGATGCACAAGGATGAGTACAAGTTGTTTACAGCATATAATTAGTTTACAAAATCATAGTTTTATCCCCATAACACTTTTCACATTTCTTTCAGTTTAGTTTAAGATACTTGTTTAAGAACATTTATTCTTTATTTCTAAAAGATACGAAGGCAAAAATGCAGTGTGATATACTAGAACTAAGAAAAATTCATTGCTTCTTTCTACAAATTACTTTTAGTGTCCCAATTTATGCAAACCTGTTTCTAAAAGCAAAACTCCCTCTGGAGTCAAACCAGGTTGGTGGGTTTTAACAAAATATGCGACAATGAGGAGTACATATTCTGCATAGAAAAACTGAAAAAGTTTTCTCACAATGTTATATGGCTGCATCAGAAGCAAATATCTGATTTACTCCTCCACCAGTTTGTCATCTCCTTTCAGGGTGCAGACAGGTTGCCACTGATCATGCCTGGAAACATGCCAGCGCCTGACCTGAACTTGGCTATCATCAGGATGTGTTGGCTTGTCTGTTGAACCAGGTATTCTCAAAAGGGTGAACAATATGTTCATTCCTGATTTCAAGCTTTCAGTGGAGAATACATAAGGTTTTTGTAAATTTAGGCATTAGAAATGTTTTGTTTCTGGACTGTAAGGTGCCTTAGAGCTCGTGGAATTTTGAGTGCAGATACCTGACCATGTCTTGGCTGTGAAATGTTTACACACTACACTCGAGTTAACTAGAAAGCAGAGATGAGACAGTAAGATAAACAAGCCAGGCTGTTGGATTGCAGTTTCATGGCACTTCACATGTCCGGTGTATGTAACAAAAAAGGGTCGCTGCCCAATAAAGGGCTAGAATGGGAATAAACACAGGTATTAGAAGATTTTCAAATTCATGCACATTCACTATACCTTGACTTAGGCATAGAAATGATCAATAAATGTACATCAGAATTTAAAAATAGTTTTCTTCACATGCAGGAGTTCTCATGGGAAAGTGCAAGCACCTCTTGTGCCTTTGGATTTCATCTTTCCTATAAAACGGTCAGAGCTGGGTCAGGAAACTACTGCAATGCAGAAAAAAAAAAATCTTGAGTCCTTCTGAACAGAAAATCCGTATCCAAATGTTGTTGTGGTCATTATTAGCAAGACCCAAGTTCACTGAACAACAGCTCTTGTAATGAAGCTGATCACAAGGGAAGCATGAAGATGAAAGTGATGGGTGTAGGTACACCCTGATCGCCCCCCAGCTGACCACACAAGCTCCTAAAGAAACTGAAGATGTTGCCCAGCAAGAAGTGGAAAGCCCTCTCTGGGACAGGAAACCTGAGAGGCTGGAGCATGCACAACATTAATCAGCAAACAAGTGCACATCTCTGTCACTCTCCTGCTATTTGAAAGTTTCCTGCTGGTTTTGTTGATTAAACAATTCCTAGTTGGCTCAATAATATAAAAATTACGCAACATATGCAAAGACAGATTTCCCATTAGACTGGTGTTGGCTTAGTTAATAATGTTTTCAGTTCATTAACCAGAGTGCCCTAAGCGCAGAGCTCTGCTCGCTGTCCTCCAGAGCCACGCTGCCACTCCTGCACACCGGCCTCCACAGAGGAGCTGCTCCTGAACATTGCACCCACCCGCGTGGTTTTGGAAGGAACACTTCATGCCCTAAAAAGCAAAAAGACGAGTTTTTCCACACCCATATACCCACTGTGAAGCTTATCTTTTCCTCTTCTGCCCCTGGCTGAAGGTGGCCCGCCTTTCTGTGCTGACTGGGTGGTGGAAGTAACACAGAAGGCAGCAGGCTGTGGGAGCACGGGTGCTACACCTTGCCAAACAGAGGGTTTATGTTGGCCCCGTTTCAGATACACTGATTCGAAAAGTTGGGAAGAGGGATGTTCTGTACTTAACAACAGAGACATGTGTGGAGTTTTTCTCACGTGGTTTCAGACACCAGCTTGCTGTTCTGAAACCTGCTCTGGAGGACCTGGCCTTTCTCCATCAACTGCAGAGGGTGCACGGGAGATGGATTTTACCGGACTAAACTTGTACTTTGTGAATGCCACCTTTCTTCATCTTTAATGGCCCCTGAATACAAATACTTCCATTTTGACATTTTTTGTTAAACTGATGTGGTATTTTATGTGAAGAGGGAAAACTCTTTTAGAGAGGAACTGTTTTAAAACTGAAGAATTTGGACCTAAAGGAAGACTGAAATCAGAACCATCCAACAAGACATTTCCTGGAGAAAGGAGGTGCTACAGAAGTATTGTCCTGCAACACTATATGTCTCAGCTCCACTACTTTAGGGGAAATTTGACAGTTTTAATATTACTGCATGGAGCAACTAGTACCTCTAAATAACCCCCTAGAAAACCAATTGTTTTTAAGACTTGTCAATAAAACATTTAAAAATTCACTGCTTTTTTTTCAGGATACAGATTTTTTAAAATCAGTGGCATCTCGCTGTGTTTTAATCTCCTTTGAAACTGATGCTATTAGAATGAGTGAACACTACTAAAAACATTGTGTGCATCTCTTAAATAATGCACAGAGGGTAGTTCCTAGAGCACTGGTGGCTGAGTCACAAGATAGAGTGTTACATTCACTGTTGAAAAGGAAGGAGAACAAAATGTCATGCTTTGCCACTAACCTTTAGAAAATGGGATTTCAATGGAAAAGGAGACTAATTAAATGATAGCTTCTAAAGTTAAAAGAAACATAAGTATTTCAAATGCTGTTAGATGAAATTATAATTTAAGCGACATGAATATTACTGAACGAAGGGACACTAGGAAAGCAAGGAATGAGTATGGCTAAAATTAAATTTGTTAAGATGCTGTTTGAGAAAAAGTACATTTTCACAATTTAGAAATTTGACCTGACGTAAATACGGGCAATTAATCTCTCACGGATGGTGTGTCCAAGATTACATGAGCTGTACTGGCATGTGAAGAGCAAATACCTACACAGTGTCACTTGGTTTTATGTGTACATCAGAAACATGAAGCGTCCAACAAATTTGTCTGACTTTACCAGGAACAAATAATAAGATCCCTAATGAGATGAATTAACATTTTGCATCAATCTCCATCTAAGAGACTATTGGGATGTTTCTGCCTGTTTGGGGAATTTCAGATGAGCTACTCGGAGATGAAAAAAATACCGAAGCAAAATAAAGATTAAATTGTTGTAGATGATGAGGTCTAAATAGTACAGAAAGAAATGCTGAAAAACTAGAGTGTTTGCAGTGTCTTGCTCTAAGACACCTTTCCAAAAGCGCAGCAAATATCGGTAGCTGTATTTTTAATTAAAAAACAGAAGAGTTGAAAAGGATGATGCAGTAATTTGCAGTAAATTTTGCCACGTGTTCCTGCCAACTTGCAGAAACTGTTGCAACTAGACCAATAAACATCTGGAAGACTGTGCAACAGACCATAACCGGTGCTGAGGCTGCAAGGGGAAATGTTTCTCTTCTCTCATGCAGTTCTTTCTGTGGCTAAAGAAAGTGGGCAGTCAGAAATGGTGTGAAATGTGAGAATGGACAGGGAACCCCTCTTTTTTTTTTTTTTTTCCATTTGACGGTTACGGGATCAGATGCAATGGGATGAGCAGCTACTTCCATGACATGGCAGTCTCAGTTGCTGTTTGGCTTCTCAGAGTCTGTTCCAAGTGTTGCCACTTGTCACTCCCCACATCTAAGGCAGCAGAATTTGCACGAGCTGTGGTGCGGCCGTTTGAAGCCAAACAGGCGCATGGTGATTTCCAGCAGAGCTTCCTTTCATTATGCTTGGCTTCTACTCAAGGAGCTGGTTTCTTTTCGAGGGGTGTTGTAGAGATGTCCCAGATGGCTTTGAGAAGTGGGAGATGTTAGTTCCTGCCAGCTGTGCCAAGGGGTTCGTCGTGCGGCGTAACTCCTTGGTGGAGGAGACTATTTGGGGATGAACAGTCCCTCTCTGCCACCTCACAACCTTGACGTTGTCCTTGTTTAATTCAGTTTCAGTTCAGTTCCTGTCAGTATGGAAACACTGCACAGAAATGTTGCTGGACAATAGCTGGTCAAAAATCATCCAGCCTGTCCTAGGTTTATGCAGCTGTCACTGGCTTTCTGTCCTACCCTCGTGTCAACACAGACGTGGCCCCACCAATACCTCTGCGGGTGAAGGTGGAGTCAGCAGCAGCGAAAAAAGGCTGGGATAGGGAGGGTCACACTCGATCACCTCACGTCTTCCCTAGAGCGGTGAATTTTTCCTAGTTAAGCCTCTTTTTATTCATGGATGTGCTGCTTTGTCTTCATGTTAGGAATTGTGCTTATTGTGAAGGGTCATGAGTTTTTGTTAGGAAAGTTGATGGGAGCGGGGACGAGAGGAGAGTCAGTGCCCAGTTACAGCCAGACGCACAGTACATGCTTGGCTAAAGCTGTTTGGAGCTTTATTTATTTCCTAGGCCCAGCTCCCTTCACTTTACATTGCAGGCTTGAAAGTACAACGTTTATTCACTGACTACGCTATTGAGAAATCAACACAGTGATTAAATGATTAAAGCCACACACACAACTCTAAAACTACTTCTCACTCTTAAAACTTGCAGATTACACCCAATGATACTGCGTTGCAGTCCTATCCCCCTTGCCTTCCCACTGCTGAGTATCAGGGTGCAAGCCTGCCCTGCTTCACTCCACCCTCCTGTACCAAGTAATTTGGGCAGAGAGCTGATGGGGAGTCCAGCAGGGCTGTCCAAAGGAGTTCCTCCTCATGCCCTGGTGAGTTTGGCTCTGTAGGTCAGCACCCCTGCAGCATGGAGGCATCCACACTCATACTATCAGAAGATCTCCTCTCAGTGTTCTTACCTTTCCCCATGTCACGGTTTAGGGTCAGGGCAGCCCGCCAGACCTGTAACAGACGCTCTCTGCTAACTCCCCTCCCTCCTCGAAGGGGAAGAGAAAGGGAATAAGGGAGAAAGACTTACTGATTAGAAAAGAAAGACAGGACAGCTTTAATGAAAAAGAAAATAATAATAATAAAATGGAATATATACAAATATATACAAAACCAGTATTGAACCCAACCCCTCTGATGGCAGTTACACCACCATCACCACTGATGTTGTGGAGCAGGCACCAGGGAAGTCCCAGACTGGGCCCAACAGCAGACGGGAACCAGGTTCAGGAGCTGGATTCTGGTACTGGATTCAGGAGCACTGAGATAAGGATCGAAGGCAGAATGGACAGAGTCCTCCTGGGATGCTGGCCATAGAAGAAACAAGGAAGGATCTTTTAAACCAAGTTCCCACAGCCTTGTACCTAAGACTTCTCATAGGCTAATACAAGGGTTTGTATCCTACTGTCCATGCCCCTCCTTCAATATGTCCCCAAGCCACCATCGAGTCGTTGAAGATCCATCCCACTCCACAAAAACTGGCACCATGCCTCTTGTGCCCTCCAGACACAGGGCTCTCTGCTGTATTGCCCATGAGAAAGGAATTAACTTCTTACAAAAAGCATCTAATCACTGGTTCACTTACCAGTAGTTGTGCTTGGCACAATAAATAGCCAGGGATGCTGTTCAGTTGAACACTTTGGAGGTATTTTGTGTTAGATTGGCAGTCCCATTTGCCACGTGCCACTTTTGGCCATCCCAGGTGGCTACTGTCACCACATCAAATAACCATCCCAAGTTTGTTACTGAATTACTTTGTATGGGATTCAAACTTCACCCCTCCACCACCATCCTCCTGAGTTTAGCTGAGAGTATTTTAATATTTTAATTTAGGATTGTTAAATGTCAGACGTGCCCATACCTTCTATAATTTTTTCCACGATGTCTGCCAGGCAAGTCTTGCCAAGCAGGCAGTACAGAAGAGGCGCACTCTCAATATGGTCTAGAATAATTCATTTCTGACATTCCGTATTTCATTCCATATGTCTGATAGTTCCTATTTCATTCCATATATTACAGGATTAATATCAGACTTTGTCTAGATATGCTCAGCGTCCCAAAGTAACCTGCAACATATATAGGCTGATGTAGCTGCATCCATCCCTCTAGTATTATTTTTGTTGCAAAGGTACCGTGCAGACTCCATGCAACTTCTGCACCTGCCCCATATTGAGCCCCAATACTAAAAGTTCCCTTGAGATCACAGAATATTAGGGGCTGGAAGGGACCTCGAAAGATCATGGAGTCCAACGCCCCTGCCAGAGCAGGGACCTAGAGTAGATCACAAAGAAAGGCGTCCAGGCGGGTTTTGTATGTCTCCAGAGAAGGAGACTCCACAACCTCTCTGGACAGCCTGTTCCAGATCTTGAAGGAAGCACATGCGAGCAGCTGTTGTATGCTCTTACACCTTTAACAAACAAAATGAAGATTAGAGGAGCTGGACTACTTTAATAATATCCCTGATGTGCTAACCCCCCATAACCAAAACGTTATCCATGTAACCAGTCATTCCTCCCACGCCTTCCAGCTCTCCATTAGAAATGGGCCAGACCAAGCTGCTCCACCACCAGCTGTCTCCCTCTCCTGTAATCCCTAACAGCCCTTGCATTACTGCACACAATTTTGTGAACCCCTTCCTTACTACCCTAGTCCTGCTCCCATGTTCTGCCACGCTCGTACACTTAGACTTGAGATCAAACTGATCTCCATCTTTCTATGGTCCCTGGGTACATCTCCCTGCTTCAGTTATTCTGTGTATGCCAGGATCAGAGGTCACTGCTTCCTTCCTCTGCCCTGCCACCCAGGTGAACACACACAGAGAGGCACACTCCCACATATGCAGGCTGCTGCCACTTGGGCCTTTGCCCAAGGTAGCCCCTCCCTAGCAGCAGCTCACAACCTTCTGAATTCCTAATCATTCCTCTTAGTATTTTTTCCATCATCTCATCAGCAGTCAAGGCCGTAAGAATTCAGAGAATCATAGGATCAATCCTAGAATCATAGAATGGTTTGGGTTGGAAGGGACCTTAAAGATCATCTAGTTCCAACCCCCCCTGCCATGAGCAGGGGCACTGCCACTAGACCAGATGAAGCATTCATAGCTTCTCTGGGCAACTTCTTCCAGTGTCTCACCACCTTCAGAGTAAAGAATTTCCTTCTGGTTTCCAATCTAAATCTAAACCCTCTTCCAGTTTCAAACCACTACTCCCCGTCCTATCACTACAGGCCATTGTAAAAAAATTATCCCTGCCAAGGCAATCCTACAGCCGCTACCACCCTACTCAACAGGACTACGTGGTCCCACAGTGCAGGTTCTTCTCGTTCCCCCCCCCGCACACCCCATCTCCGCTGTTTTTTCCAAGCCTTCTCCTTTCGGGGCACGCCTCTCCCCACGCCGCACCTCTGGGCTGTTAAAGCGTCACCCCTCGCTCTCTGGATTCTAACTTTCCATCTCCCCCGGGTCCGGAGCGCTCCCGGCACGGCGGGGCAG
>VWZK01007214.1:183154-234077 GCA_013396935.1 Baryphthengus martii
TCCCACGTCCTCAAGTGTTGCCAGAGGGTGCTGGCCTGGGTGCCCGTGGCCTTCATCGCCCTGGTCGTGGCCTGGTCCTACTACGCCTACGTGGTGGAGCTGTGTGTGTGTGAGTGGACGGGGTCGGTCGCGGGAGCCGGGAGCTGCCAGCGGGGCGGGGAAGGACCTCTGACCACCCGCCTGCTCCGGGGCCGCCTTCTCCCCTGCGCCCCGGCTGGGCTTCCTTTCCCTTCGCTCTTTCAGCCGAGCGAGAGGAGACCCCGCCTTGAGGTGCTTCCTCCGGTGCTAGGTTTACCTGTTGTCCCCCCCCGCCTCAGGCGCCCTCCCGGGGCCGCGGGCGAGGACGGTGGGAGCCCGCTTTCGGGCGCCTTGTGGCCGTGGGGTCCCGAGCCGGGATCGCCTGTGGAGATCCCAGAGACGAGGACGGGGGAGAAGAGGTTCAGGCCGGGCGTCTGGGGCCCTTCGTTTGGGGTCAGGCCCCTCGCAGGCGGTGAGAGGCGCGGAACTCAAGGAGCCGTGGGGGACGGGAGACCCCGGGAGGGAGTCGGCCGGAGCCCTTGTTGAGGTCACAGCCCCTCATGTCTCCTTGGGAGAAGTTTCCCCTCTATTTTTCTGTTGTTAATTCACCTTCCTGATGCGTCAGAACTCCTTGACCACCTTATGGGTGTATTTCTTAATTAAGGAACTCTCTGTCATTGAAGCGGAATGAGGCTGAAAACATCCCGCTTAAGCGGGCAGGGAAAAGGATTTAGGGCTTATGGGGTTTTGTCAGGCCACATCAAGGCTTTCTGGACGAGGGCTCAGCATTATATAAATCTGACTTGCAAGCAGTGTGGGTCAGGATGATATTTACCCTTTTCTGTCTTCAGAGGGAATCTTCAACTCGGGAGGATGTTGTCTTTCTCCAGGCACGGTAAAGAGAGTGGCACAGTGATGCACACACAGTATTTGTCAGACTTGGTAAAACTTGGAAGCAGCGTAGGAAATCTAAGGACGCGTTACTGAACATTTGGCTTGTTTAAGTAAGGAAGCTGAAATGGAAAAAAAAAAGCAACCAACCAAAACATCAGAAGTACAAAGAACTGTTTTAAGCTACATATAGGTCTGCTTAATGTTTGTAGGTCCTTGTACTTCTTACTGTTTGTGTAAAATGTGTGCTTTGATATCCCTAGCTAGAAATAAAAGGCTTGCATATACTTTATATCTGGGCAAACTTGTAAAGACATCTTTTCATTAGAAATAATCAGTTACTTTTTTACTGCAGGACTCAGGTTTTTGAATAACTTTTCTGAATGCCCGTGGTATTTCGCAGTTGTTTGTGTTAGCTTTACATGTGTGGACTGGAACATAAACTACAGGCAGAAAGTTATTTGGACTTAAAACTCTAGAAATATATTGTAGTAATGCTTGTTGAGATATTACATGAAATGCTGATGTGAGAGAGTTGCAAATACGCCAGTGTATCTAAACTTGACAGATTACTACGGTTTAATTGTCCGTCTGAGTAAATAGTACTGTTTTTCTGAGAATATTATGTTTAAAACAGTAAACACTTGGAACTAAATTTTTAGACAGTCTTAAGTACCAGAGGTCTGGGGCATGAGTAGCTGTTACAGTATAGTCCTCAGAGGGGCTGTGTGAGGTTATAGACTCGTATTTTACAGGTGTGACATGAGGATTTTTCTGTACCCATTACAGTCTGACCAGTATGACAAAAGGCACATTAGGGCTGTGTGTTTCTTCTTTTAAACAGAGAACAAAAAGTCACTGATTTGGAGACTTGCCCAGGGTCACACAGATGGTCCCTGACTGAATTGGGAGCAGAAGCTTGACCTCCTCCCGGCTCTGTGTCTTGATCACAGAGTGGGGTCAGGGCTGGGTGCTGGTTGATACTTTTTCCTTCAGAGGCATAGAGAAGCTGCAAAGAGCCCTTCTGAGTACATTAGGGTTTCATTTGTGTGAAAATTATTGGAAGGGTTGGCTCCTGTTTATGTGAGAATTTTCACATTTATAAATCTGGTTTCTAGACGTCTGGCACTTTTTGCTCACAAATCAGCTTTGTTCTGTCTGCACATAAAATTAAGAAAAAGTGGTCATTTAATAAGAAAATGTCTTACAAATTCTTATTGCTGTCTCTGAGTTTTACCATCCTTAGCTGTCTAAATCGTGTTGTTGACCAAGGGTTTTATTTTTCTGTGAGTTTTCTGTGGTGGGTTTTGTTTCTGTTTGTTTGGTTTTAACCTGTTGAATTTTGTTTACGCTATTGACAAAAGGTCATCTCATCAAGAGAGTGAAAAGGGGGTTTGTATTTAGGTTTTTTTTGTGGGTTGTTGTTTCGTTTTTTTTTCCCTTTTGTCTGCTTTTACACTGCAGTTGAGCTCAAACCAGCATAAAGAGGATTCATAGTGAAACACAGGATTTTCTGTTTCTCTTGGCAGGTATGTTTACTTTCTCCTAGTGCTCCTTATGTTTTATTTCAGTTTGAAAACTGCTGCACTCGATAGGATGAGGAAGAGCAAGCAGGTGCCTCTAGTGTGCCACTAATGAGTGAGGTGGTGCTGGTCTCTGCAGATGTCCCCATATGGCCGGTGCAGAAGCAGAACTTACGGCTTGTTGCACTTCTGTGGCTTTGGCAGAGGGCACAATACGCAGCTGATGTGCACCTGGGTGAAGGAAAGACAGATGGAGGAAGGGAAGTGTTAGAAAAGAGGAGAGACAATAGAAAATTTTGAGTGATGCTGAGAGTAAAAGATAAATTGAAGACCCACAGACATCTCTGGTTTTTTTCAAAGGTTATTCTTAAAGATTAGATAACTGTTAAGATCTCAAGCTTAACAAGGAAAGAGAGACCAAACCTTCATTCCCCCAACTAGTTCTTCTTCCTGTTTGGCTTTTTTTTTTTTCCTTCTTTTAGTCTCTGCTTTTGTATTGAAGGTTAAACATATATATTCCATTAGCAGATCAAGGGGGAAGCCAAGCTTAATGCAGTGTAAACATTTCCTACTAATCAAAGCAGAAGATGGTAAAGCTGGGACTGCTTCCTTCACTACCTCACCCTTTTTCTTTCCGCTTTGCTTCTCCGTGCTGCTTGCCCCACCCTCCTCTGCTGGGGTGCTCACGTGTTGCTGAGTGTCCTGCTTTTGGCGTCTGATGCACTCGGTCCTACTCTGTAATTCACTGCTAGTATGTATTTACTTGGTTATGCCTCTTCTATAACCCTAAATTATCTTCCTTACATACCAGCTGTGGACGCCAAGGAGGACCAATACAGATAAGAAGAAAGGAGATTCATGAGCTGCTCTATTGTTTTCCTGTTGTGGAAACTGCCAGCATCGTTGTATCTCTAAAGCATTGCTGGTGTGTGCTGGTGAACACTGGCTTGTTTGGATCATTATTGCTGTTGTAGTTGTGATCCCTCAGGTAAATGAGGTATTAATCTGATTGGAAAGGTGAAAGCAGCCCTTTCTCACCAAAAGCGTGGAAGTTAAGGGAATGTCAGCAGAGTGGAAACAATCTGTGAACACATGTAGCTGAAGAACGGTGGAGGACTTGAGGCACCATCTCATTCAGTTTTTGTTGTTGGTTTTTTTTAATGTTTTAAACTAGAAAACCGTGAATGAACTTTCTTACTAGATTGTTTCGTTTCACACATCACTTGCCCAGAGCTCTGTTTGCAAGAAAGCACACCTGGAAATGCATATAGAATTTTATAAAATAGCTTTTCATTAGTTTAAAACCATTTCACGTGTTCTTTCTTGTTATCAGAACATGTGTTGCTTTTGACACTGCTTGTGTAAACAATGGCCGTATTATGCTATTTGTGAATTGAACTGATTGTGTCTGCTTACCACACCCCTCAGAAGCTCAGGAGGAGGGAAGCGCTTCTCTTGTAGTTTGTTTTCACTTATGGCTGATTTGTATCTTACTACCAATCCCAATCATTTTTGTAGGTGATGGGCTGTAGTACAGGCTGGCTAAGGCAGTGGTCAGAAGACACTGTTTTGACACACGTAGTTAGGAGTTGGTGGGTGAAGCTAGATGGTTTCCTACCAGCAACCCTTTTGCTAAAACACCAGGAGAATTTGGTAGTGCATTCAGCACTGAGAAAATGAGAAAGAGCTGTGGCTGAATTGTCTGCGGATTGTAACTAAGGTGTATTGGCTGGGTTTATTTTGGGAAATAAAGTAAAAGCAGTTTAAAATCTTGTTCAGGTTAGGCTTTTACTCCTACAAGGAGAGCTATATGTTCTGAAAAGCACAGTCCTCGCTCTTCTCCTGGGCCAAGAGTTGTAAGAAGGATGGCTTGGTTTATGGATTTACCAGTCCTGTAAATGTGTTAGTGTTTTCATGCCTCAGACTCCACAAAGTACACGAAAACTGATTTTGAAAGCTACAGGAGTACCTAGTTGCGTGTTGTTTCCATAGCTTATACTTTCAGAAAGGTTTGGGCTTTTTTAATACAGAGCAATGTCTAATATGTCGAAAATCCTGGCAAACAAAGCAGTTTGTAATTTAGAATTCATAACTTCCTATTAATGGTACAAATAGAACTCCTTAATGTTTCAGGAGACTGCAGTAGCTCTTGTCCGTAGGGAGATAGCTCTAATTTCCCTAAAGCACAGTCCACAAGAGAGGCACATGGTGACCTGTTGGAATGTTCCTGTTTGAAGAGTCCGTTGCATGAACAGAGAGATGGTAATTTTATCCCATCTGCCGCCTCCAGAAAAAAATCTCTACTGAAAATGCTAACGCAGCAGCTATCAAGCAATGGCAAGGTGATATTAGCAGCAGTGTCAGTAACTTCTAGGTTCAAACTACAGAAGAAGCTAAAGTTATCAGTGCTGAAATACAATATTTGCATGTTAAGCATGCAAAAAGCGTTCCCGTAGGCGAAGACGGTTACCTTTCAAGAAAAGGAACAGCAAATTAAACAGATTAGGTGATTAGTTAACTATGTTTATGTACATCTCATGAATTTCAAAATAAAGAAATTGAGCTGCCTTGGATACACTTAGTTGTGTTGTAGTGTCTCAGCTCAGGCATGCATATTAACACCAAATGAGAACCTTTTCTGTTATTATTAAATAAGCAGAATTCCTATTGAGGTGCTCCAACTGGATACAGATGTATTGGAAAACTAGACTCTCAGCTTGAGTAGAAAGATTATCTACTTTCTCATATGGTGCTTTCCACTGTATTGGTCATACTGGTTTATAAGGGTGGGTGAGCACGTGCCTTATGCGGCATGGAATCTGCTCTCTTGGCAGTCCTCTGCTGAAACACAAATTGCTCCAAGAGCAACAGAACTAGTTAGCCTGGTTTCTTGGGGAGTTGTCTTGTGTGTGTTCTTCCTATTTTGCATTCAGAAGGACTTCATCCCTCTTCTCCCTCCCAACCCTCCACCTGCATTGTCCACTCCAGCCCCAGCCCTCCATCATCAGTTTTCCTTGTATCTGCTAAACCATTCCTGACAGCTCTGCAGTAGTTGGCATCTTTCCTTGATCTCCAGTTACCATTTGGTCTAAGTGTGGTGCAGTGGCCAGTCTGATGCTGCTTGGCTTTCCAGGGAGCCAGGCAGAAACTGAGCCCCTGAGCTCAGAGCAGCTGTTTCCTAAGGGAGTGTGGGCTTGTCTCTTCTACCATCCAGCAGCTTTGGTAAAACTTACTGGTATATAATTAGTGTGAGACCACCACTGAGCTTCAAAACTTGGCTGAAACTGATCCATGGGCAGGATGGCTTTGGAGTAGGGGAGGGAAGGGCCGTAGGGAAATCAGGGAGCTGAGTGTCTAAGCTGAAGCGGCAGCTCTGCTTTTAGTGTTACTCTTCTGCTGTATCTGTGATCATTCACTGCAGGCTCCTGATTGCCTTTTGGATGTGGACTATAAAGCTTTTGTTCTTGGTTTGAAAGGGCTCAGATAGTATGAGTATTTAAGATTATGAAAAACAGCTTCTCTCAAATTTTTCTGCTCTCAAATTTTTTTGTAGTAACAACAGTAGGAGCTTTCTGTATGCCTTTAGATTTAGAACAGTGAACTAAAAAGTCACTTTCATTTTTAACCAGGGGTTTTATGTTACTTCATCACTTGCTAGTCTCCCAGTTTTTCTACAAGATGCTGTGGATAAAAGGACCAGAATTTCAGGTGTATGTTTTCAATAGACATTACTTTGAGGTCATATACCCTCTGCATGCTATGAACTTTGGATTCTGCTGTCTACTGAAATTTAAATAATTAAAACTTTGTTGTTTAGCAGTTCATATTTTTATGAGTTAATGTAGACGTGCTGCCCATAATCATCCGATTTACAGTGTTATAAAGATGGGTATCTGAGATGAATTCCCATCCATCTGCAGCAGATGAAGCACTGGGATGGCACTGTACTTGCTTTTACTCCGGAGGCTGAGACTGCCTGTGATGGAAAATGGGAGTAGGAGAAATGTGAGTTGTCTTGTCTAGAATTGTGCCTGTAAATGCTGAGGGTTTGTGGCATTCGTTCTTCACCCATTCAATACGTCTGTGTTTATTCAGCTCTGTTTTGTTGATCAGTCTCCTACGACTGGTAAGAGTTCATGCTGATTTAACATGTACTTTCCTTACAAGTGTTATAAACTATAGGTTCCCGAGTTTCCTGATGCAGCTTTTATGGAGTTTTCAACTCGGTCATTAACTCCTCCCCACTCAGTGCATGTTTTTCCTGTAACAGGACAAGAGTATCCATTTTTCTCTCATTAGTATGTATGAATTTAATAGAAGCATTTGAGAACTAACCACAGGCCACTTTTCTGTATGAGCTCAATCTGCACCGAGGTGAATCACATACCAAAGGGATAATGAGACTGCAACAAAGAGATTTGTTCTTTTAGCCACTTCCCCAGTGTTACCTCCTCCTGCTGCCACTAAATTGTTTTCTGTGGGATGTGCTTAACTCCTTCTGTCCTGGGTCAAGAAAAAATACCCCAGACTTTTCCCCCTCTTCTTCTCTCCCCTCCTTCTCCCTCAATCCTCTATGGAGACATACATAACCTTTGACTATTTCATCTGTGCTAAAAATCAAGTTCCTCTGCAGCATTTCGAACCTCTGCTTTTCCTTTTTTTTCAAACGACCAAATGGCTCATCTGTTCCTTATTCATGTTCCCTTTTTGACTATTAAAATTGTCTTAGGAGATTGTCAAAAAGAACTGGATCGCTAGAACAGCGTGCTTTGCTTTTACAGTTTCTGCAGCGCTCTGGTGATGCTATATATGGTGCAGCATTGTCTTAAATGTGAGGCACGGAACCATTTCCATCATATGACTTAGAGAGATCGTGTCAGGGTTTTATGCAGGGATTTTGTTTGTGGCATTTCAGTTGTTTATCTTGAGATGTGTTTATCTCCAGTGTGGGGAAATCTTACGCATCTCTTGTGAAGCGCTAAGCAGGGAATTAGAAGTAAAAAAAAAGAAAAAAAATTTTTTAAAAAAAAAAAGGAAAAATAAAAAAAAACAACTATTTGGGACAAAAAATTTGAGAGATGGAAGCAATAATTCATCTGGAATTAGGCAAACTGCTGCTGAGGAGAAAATGAAACAAACTTTAGATGAAATTTAAGTAACCTTGAGAGGAACAGACACAATTTATTTGAAGAGACCTAAATAGTTATATTATAAGCTTGTTTGCAGTTATCTGTAGTAGACTTAACACTAATGTTATTTGCTGTGAAGTATATTTCCATAATTTTGAGATTGATAGTACCCGAAGGTTTTCACTTCTATGGGTTTGTGACACGCAGATTTACCCAAACGTTGCAAAGGACCTCAAAACAGAGCAAAATTCAGTTTGTGTTCTGTTTTGAAAAATCCTGTGTAACTAACACGCGGGTCTTTTTGTTGTTGTTGTTTTGTTGGGTTTTTTTTACGGTGTCTGGAAAAGGATACAAGTTGTGCATATGATTTCTGTGGGGTTGTGTTTTGTGTGTATATTTTTATCAGTGTAATGTCCTGCTCCTTGAATTTCGTGTGGCTTTTTTTTTTAAACAGCTGTGTGTTTTTAAAAGCTCGAGTTCAGCCTAGTAATTGCAAACAGATATTATTTGTTGTGTTGCAGGACAGATACTTGCTGAGATAAAGCTACAGCAGCAAGTGGTGCAGAGAGCAGGCTTTTCATCATTTAGACAAATTATGAATTTAGACAAAGGGAAGCCTGAAGACCATTGAGCACTAGATTCAGTCATTTTCTTTCACACGTCTTTTTTCTATTGACATTCCCAGACTTGTAAATATCCTCTTTTTCTCCCTACTTCCCACACTTGCAGATCCGCTTGGGAAACCCTATTGCCAAGGAGCCCTCAGATGGGAAATAAGGATCTGTTTGTGAGCAGAAACAACGGTCTGGGAGAGCTGTTAGCCACACACAGGGCATCAGGAGCTGTGCTGCCATGCCTCAGCTGCTTAGTTTTGTGCTACTCTCCCTTCCTGCTGGGTGACAGTGTTCTCCTCTTGCTGCAGGGCTTCTCTGAAGTCTTTGGGCAAGTGGCTGCATTTCTGATCCCATCCCAGTTTATGTTTCTGGGTAGCTTGTCAGGAGGCAGCAGGTTGAAGGGTCTGGGTCACCTCGCTTTTGGTTGTAGATATTTAGAAGTAACTACTTTTCTGATCTAACCTTCCGTAACTTAACGTGGCTCCTGATTTACGTGTTAAACCAGTACCAATAATTTATTGTTCTTCACAAATTTTAGTTCCCACCAGTGTGCCACGCTCCAGTACTTCACCTGAAAATGTAGCTGTTCTTGAAGCTGTATTACGATACGTGACATCCTAGGAAGATGACAGCAAACGTTAATTCTCTTAGTAGCTGTCACGCACACATCAAACTCCACTCATTTCTTGCTAGGCGGGTTGCTGGTCCTGCTGTGTTACATCCAGTGCTTTGCCATGGGAGCCCTAATGCATCTCTGAGGTGTTCTCTTGGCCCATATGGCATTAGGATTTATAGTATTTCATCTGACCTTTTTACCAAGTCCTGAGTTAATACTTTTCAAGAATACGTGGTGAACTGTCAGCAGGCAGGTGAGCTCTGAGGATTTTATGTATTTATTTACTGGAAACATTATTTACTGAATGGGAGCTCTGTGGATAATAGGCTGTGCTCTTCTGTGTGCTTGCCTCTGTTTAATGAGGAGTATCCAAAAAATCCCTTTGCAATAGCTGGTACAGTCTTTGTGCTGTCATTTTTTCATGTTCCTAAGTTGTCTGGTAGTTAAATGAGACCTGATGCAACAAAAATATGTCCTTCTGATCTTCTTCTCTAGCCAAAACTTTCTGTCCTATTATCCCTGACCTTTTTTCCCTTCTGCAGCACCTGGATCTTGTGTTATGTTCCTGGGGAGTCGATGGTTATTTTTTCCTTTTTGCAAAGATGCTAGAGGAAGTACCTTTAGCTACAAAGTTTGGCCTGAGATGTTTCTGTCCCAGGTTTAATGAGTGACATTTTTGCTTTGCAAGAGGAACAAACAGCAAAATGTCTCTAGCATCAAAACAATGGCAGCATTTGTTATCAGCCACCTTGATGAGCCGTATATGAACTTATTCTCTGAATCACCGTAAGAAGCCTTTGAACCTTTTTTTATTCCATAAATATGTTAATAATAAAAACAATACAATATTACTTACTTATTGACATTTACAAGTCCCTTGTGTTGAAAATATGAATTCCCCACCATTAAACTCTTCCAAACCTACTAGATTTATTGTGAAAAACTTGTAATTTAAGAACGTAACTTCCGAAGGACTATTCAGTAGCTTGGCTTACTCATATCTTTATAGGAGTTCATGTAAATTACATTACTGGCTGCTATGTTGTTAATGTGTTGCTGGCAGAAAATTAGCTCTTCTCATTGTAGGTCATTCCATATTTAATCTCAGGTGGCAAATACCAATCAAACTCGACCAACGTTACAAAAAATGAACTTTAAAACCTGATTTGAGGAATCCAGTGACCTGATGCACGAGAGCTTGCTGGATAGTTTGATTTCTCCCATTACCCAGTGAACCTGGCAGCAGCAAAGTACTTCTCTCAGGAAAGAGTGACTAATACTTTGTAATGAGATTTACAAGGAGATTTTATCCTAATATTTGAGGAAACACTTGTTGCAAGGAGAGCCAATAGATAAGTAAGGAGACAACTGGCTTTGGAAAAGTCTGAAGCCCGATGCAAAGAAGGGTGCCTGGTTATCAAAGTAAATCCTTACTGCCTGCTGGCAGTTCTCGCCACTGAGCGATGGTTTGTGTCTGCAGGTCCATCAGCTGTGTCTGAAATTTTTGTTCCTCAAGAACTGACACCTCTGCTCTCCTGCTGTCCTACTTCACAGTTGTGTGGAATAGCTAAATAAAGACTGTCACTCTATATTCATCTGTGTAGAGGTATAAGTAAATGGATTTAAGAGTAGCATCCTGAGCCACAAGACACTCAGCTTTGAGTGACCTCAACATTTAAGGCAGGGATTGACTGACGGTCGCTGCCATGAATTAGTGAAGAGTGTTCTTTTTTTCAGAGAAAAAAAAATAAAATCAATCCACCAAAAAAAACCCCTCTCCTTAATTATCTGGAAAATTTTTGTTATGAGAATGAATTTGATGTTGTTGGGTTTCGGGTGGGTGGGATTTTTTGTTTGTTTTGTTGTTTGGGTTTTTTTTACTTTAACTATATTGATGGTTTCTAGTATTACCTGCAGAACATCTAATCTTTTGCAGGGAGTATTAGACAACTCCATACAACATCTGATACTAGCACTCTGTCAACACCAGCTGATTATCCTGTTTGTCTCTCCTGTCTCTTGCAAGTGTCCTAGTAGTGTCTTAACGACACTACTAACGACACACTGGAGTTACTTCTAACACAAAAAGCCCTTTCACATATTCAGATATTTGACTGCAGTGTTACTGTGAGCTTGATCTGGCCAGCCCGAGTGTAAATAACCCTCCTTCAAATGTGAATGTAATTAATTAGTGGTGTGGACATGAGCTAGCTCCACTCAGATGCTTCTGAGTTTCCGTGCCTTTCTGCCAGTTCTGTTTTACCCTATTCCCCGGCTCATGCCAGAGCTCTCTTGGTCTTTCGAGAAGAAACCAGACTTTCTTTTGGCCGTGTCTGATATCTTAAAGGCAATATTGGAAACAGTTTATGTGCAGCACTTCCAAACTACTGAGCAATAAAGCTGTTATCATTATGATAAAGTAGAATTTTGGGGAAAGGACTGAATGAAGAAAATCCAATAATTGATGTAAACAACTGAGGAAAGTGTGTAGAAGTAATACTAGGCTATAAAATCCATCAAAATGCAAATAGAATGAGTAGTGGCAGCAGTGATTAAATAGCTGGAGAAAATCAAGTTACATTAGGTTTCTTTGGGCAATTATGGTAAATTGAAAGTGAATAGTGCTTCTCAGGGAAATAGGGCTTTTCAGGGACAACAAATCTGCTGCAGCTGAATGCTGGCTTCATACGCAGAAAAAGCCTGTAGTTATTTGGGCTAATACATCTCTTAATATGTTATGGTTCTTAGTGTGAACACAAGTGTGAGACTGTGAGGTGAAGACCTGGCAACACTTCCTCCTGCATGCTAGCCAAGTGTAACTTTTGGTTTTGAAATAGATTTAAAAATGCAGGCACCCTCGATGAGAAGACCAGTAGGAGACCTTTAGTATAACTTTCAAGAATATTTTGTAGGGGCAGAAGTAAGGAGCTGCCTGTGGGATTTTGTGAGTTCCAGAAGTCAGTTGCCTTTGTAGCTGTGTTTTTGAACTGTGGAAGTGGTAGCACAGAATTTACCGTTCCCAGAATATAAGGCAGAAATATTTTCAGTTGTCATAGCTTAATCTATCGCTAACTCAGTGCCTAAGAAGTATCTTGCAGTAATTATGGTGATTTCTGCTGTAGCCCTGTTTGTATTTATGCACATACTCTCTGCATTGAGCCTAAAAAGACCTTGGCTAAAAAAGAGAGCTCCTTTATTATTTTGGTAAGAGAATATTTTCTGGGCAGCAAGCCTCCAGCTGCTCTAAATTACTTGTTATAGTGAAAGAATTGTGTTGATATTGTTTTAACCATACAAAAATCATAACAATGGCTGGTAACAACGAAAAAAACGGTCTGCAGTGCAGCTCGAACTGCCTTATTTTAACTATTAATTCATTTTACCTGTCTCTGTGATAATGATTTTTGAATCCTGCCTGTAGCAATGGGCATGGTAATCGTGAACATAGAAATTCTGGTGGCCATAAACAACTGAGCATCCCCTTTTGTAGCAAGATGTCTCTTCCCTAGCTGCATTTGCTTCCTCCTTTTGCCTCCCACTTGAGGTTTACTCCCCCCAACAGATTCCCTGCAGTGCCTTTGAAGACATCACTATTTGATCACTTGAAGTCACAAAGTAGCTCATTCGAGTGATATGGTTGGGCACAGCGTGTGTGAGGAGTTTGGGCTCTAGCTCATGTGCTTGTGAAAAAGGCATCGGTGACCCTGGCAGGGTTTCTTTTCCTTCTCGTGACTGACTGGGCGTGACGCAAGACAGCCGTTGAACGGCGAGAGGCTGTTGACTGCCGTTCACCCTTCCTCACTGCGATTCCCTGCTCTTTGTGGTCGCTCAAACCTGACCTGAAGTGTCTGGGAAGGCAAGTCCTTCCATTTGCCGTGTTTGTCAGCCACAGAGGGGAGAGGGCAGGTGGTTAAGAGGGGTAACTTCATACACCCCTGCGGCAAGAGTTGTCCACCACAGGTGGTGCCTCCGAGACAAGCATTGGGTTAGAGGTGGGTGACGGTGTATCTGTGCTGCAGATCAGCCCCAGGCAGTGCCACTGCTGGGACACGTCACGTGGCAGTGCGTGCAACACGAAGGCCTGTGGAGCCACCTCTCCTGCCTCACCATTCCATAAAATGTTACTTTCTGAATTACCTAGCAGTGTATTTAGGGGAAACCTGTGTCCTGTTCCTGGAGATCTGGAGTAAAAAAATACATCAATCTAGTACAGTATGAAGATAAAACAATTCTAGGTTCATGTAGCTCAAATTTCTGCAGAGAATGTTCATTCCAGCCGGTGGCAAGTGGTATGTGCAATTCCTGGGCCCCCATAGCCTTTTGGCTGGGACCTGGCAGCATCTTCCTGCGTTGGCTTTTGGCTATATGGTGCTTTCAACTCAGTCATCTTGAGTCATTTGTCTAAAAACAACTCCCTGCTGCTTAGGAAGGAAAGCACCTAGTGGGTGCCTGCCAGTCAGGAAATAAGAACTAGCTGAGTGTGGAAAGGTCACAGAATTACAGCTTTTAGAGAACAGTGGAGCGGTGCGAAGGTCTTCGTGCTCTGGCGCTGCCCTGTAACAGAAGTCAAATGAGTATTTGCTGAAGGAAATTCACTCATCATCTGTCCCACTTGTATCAGTAAATAATGATTTTGCCATATTCTTGTGAGTGATTAAGGTCTGCGTTGGCAAATGGGAACTACGTTACCATAAATCTGAGTTATACTTTTAATTAAATGCCGTTCTCTGAACAAACTAGAAACTTGGGATGACGTCAGTGGTGCTTGCCTGTGGCAGATAGGGTAGTGCCCGTGGGGAGTTGCTGTTGAGTTTCACTACTGGAAACTTCAGGAAATAGCTATGTGTGTATATGTGCATGTGTGTGTGTGTATATATATATATTTTTAACCCTTTTCCTTAAAAACTGAGAAAAGTTAAGGCTGTACATCTGGTGAAGGGATGCAATTGCACATTTATCGCTCTTTCTTCCCACCCATGAGCAACGTCAGCCAAACTGTGAATGTTACTCTTGAGATTCATGGAAAGGCTGTAATACCCTAAGTATGACTCCTGCTAGGAGCCATCATGAGAGGAGGCAGAGGGAAATAAACATAGCACATCGGTAAGATGATCAGTTCTTTTCCTTTTCTGTGCTTCTACATCAGTTGCAGTTGAATTTCTTGGTCTGCAAGGAGCATATCTGGCTTTGATTGACATACATCTTTTAGGGGAGTAGGGAGATGTGGTGCGTGGGTTTTGTAGAGTGGTGTGGTTTTTTTCTTCCAAGGTTGAAGGCGAATGTGTTGTCTTTTAGCATGCCTCTTGCAAGGTCTTGGCAAATCATTCCACCTCTTCGCTTCAGCATAGAGAGATTTGGATGGCGTTTGAACACTTTGTAGCAATCCTGAAAATAGGCCTGAAACTGAAAGCAAATCAGCTCCCTAAAGATACTTGTTCTTCCAAGATTTTCTTGGAGGTTTCTTTGAGGCAGCTTAAAAAATTCTCCAGAGCTTTTTGAAATTTGCACCTCTGTCAGTTTGTGCTCCAAGAGGAATGCTTCCAACCAATGACATTTTCGCCCCAGTCACATTTGTTACACAGCTAATGATGTCCCTGTGTCTGCAGGATTGTTTCCTGTGGTAATCTGTAGGTTTCCGCCTTTTTCATTCTTGTGACATAGGTGAGATGAATGATAACAGATAACAATGTAAGGAAGCATGTCTAGAAAGAGGTGTAACTAAAAACTGCGGTCGTGAAGCAAAAAGCGTCTTTGCTGCCGGGGGTGATGCTCAGTGTCCAAATCAAAACTACAACTTCTTCCTCTGTTGTAGTCAAACCTGGAATTTCTGCTTGTCCTCTAAGCTGACCAAATTAAAAAGTACATTTGAACCCAGCTTAATAAAAGGCTGTATTTTGAAGTGAAATCACATACTTAGTTATGTGTGCTTCATGTTGCAGTAACCCCAACGCATTGGGAGGTCTGGTGTGTAAGTCGCTCAGTGGTGCAGGACCAGCTGGCAGGTCATATTAGGCCTGTATGATCCTGAACAAGCTGCAGCAGCATGAAGTTCAGCAGTGTAGGCCGGTTTACTTCTCTTCACAGGCAGGCTTTGCTGAGCTCTTTCCTTAGTCAGGCTGATTTTGGAAATCCTGAGGTAGCCAAGGTAAAGCTCTGCAGTCGGACACATCCGGTGGGCTTGGTCGCTTCATTCGCCTTGCTCAGCGCTGTAATGCTGAAATATTGAATCCTTGGAAATTATGAGGCCTGTCTTGGAGTGATTTTTGTCTTGGAGTTTATCCTATGTCGTCAGCCCATGCCCAGAAGAATGAATTTTATGCCTTCCTATGTCTTTAAACTGAGTCTGAGAAAGGAGAGAAGTTCTGGTTTTTTTTCTTCTCCCTCAAGGTTACGGTTTTTTTTTCTTGTTTTGGGAAAGTGATAAGGGGGGAGAGAACACAGCGCTTCTTCCCTTCTGGTTTCTCGCGGCGCTCAGCTCGGGCCCCTTCGAGAGATGGCAGACGGCGTTTTGTGGGTTTTATTTTCCCTTCTTCTGGGATTTTGGTTTCTTCTTCTTCTTTTCTTCCCCTTCTGGACTTGGAGCATCAGGACATCGGACTTCACTGGGAAGTTTTTACTGGTCTGCAGGGGGGTTTCCCTGGACGGACGCCTTTCCAACTCCGGGAGGAGAGAAGCCACACTTCGGAGAACTTTGTTCCAGGTTTTTTTTCCCTTCTCTCACAGATAGCGATTTATTTGTCTAGCACTATTGTCCTTTTTTTGTGTTGGTTTTTTTTTGTTTTGTTGCCTTGTTAAATAAAATAGTTTTCCCCCTTCACTTTCCTCCGGGGACATTTTCTTTCCCGAACCTGGTGGGGGGAGGGTCCTGCCTTCCATCAGGGGATATTTTCTCCTCTGAATTCGTCTCAAACTGGGACAAGGCCGTAGTAGAAACTCACTGTGTGCGTGAGCAGGCAAGTGCCTGCTCCTGAGCTCTTTGCAGTGAAATGAACTGCAGCTTTTAGTGTCTAGTCATATTTTTGTCCTTCCCTAGCAATATCTTGCTAGAATTTCTTAAGCCTTCTCGAGAAACCAGAAACAGTATTACTAAGAAGTCAATCCTAAGAATATGTTTCAACTCTTATTTTTCCTTTTGTAGCTGAATGATAAACCAATATGGCGATAAGTTTTTAAATTGTCAGAAGAACAGCTGTTTTACATTGCTCATGTTTCTGAAATACAGACAGGGTTGTGTTAACTGCAGTGCTGAAGGCAAGCACTTGTGCTAACGCATCTCATCTAGTATATAGTGCTGTTGCATCCTGAGATTAACATACAAATCATATGCAGTGCTTATTCGGTGGGGAAAAAAAATCAACTGGCAAAAAGGCAGCGCTGCTCCCCTTGAGAAACTGTGATTTAGAAATTATTAAAGTGAAAATTGTATTATTTGGCAGAAGCTGATGACATTATCTAAGTAATCATTAGTACAGGAGAAAACTAATAGAGAGCTAAGCTTGTAACTTAAATTACAGGCCAGCAGCAGTGGGCCACAATGGTAATGTCTTGTTCTCTGTTGGGTTGGTTTGTTTTTTTCCTGAATCAGAGTTCAAGAGCTAGATGGTATAAAGCTGCTTGTTATATTGCCAGAGTAGCAAATACTTAACGGCCTGTTTTATGTAAAGATTAAATATTAGTTTATTTAATGGAAGGCTTCATTTTGTAGTGTAAAGATCCTGTACAGCTGTTGATTTGCCATTTGCTAGGTGGATTTCGACGAGCAGTAGGATTGCCGTTCCTATAGTCTGATAGTGAGAATAACAACAGTGAAAGGGATAGAAACAGAAGCAACTCGCATGGACTTCAGAGGAAGAAGAGAACTGGCCGTCATTTATTTTTATTTTATTTGAGGATAATTAGACAGGATGAAAATCACAAGTGTTGTGGTGCTGGCTTTTACCTCAAACTGCAGGAGTTTGCCGAACTAAAATTGTTCTTCACAGTCAAATAACTGCAGTCTGACCTAAGGACCTAGGTACCAAAGAGAAAATTTTTTTCCTGGTGCTGCAATGCTTTAATTAATTTTTACGAAATTTATTTAAGGATCTTTTTGATGAAGTCTCACAGGTGATACAATCTTAAAGCTCTTTTTTTTTTTTTTTTGCATGTAAAGACTGTTCTCTATTTTGAGTCTTCAAACATCAGATTTGGCTCGCAATTTTGTTTTGTGCTGACAGCAGAAATGAGGCTGCAGATTATGAAGTGCTTTAATCGGACTCGCTTACAAAAAATTTCCTGTAGTTTTATAGATAGCAATGTTCCCATCCCGTTAGAGGATAATTAAGAACTTTTTTTGTATTTCTTGTCTAGGGAAATGCATGTTTGTCCAGCTGTGTGTACTTAAGATATAGGAGGAGCCAAAGACAACGCTTAAATCTAAAGTCCTTTTAGTATTTTTTGAAGTTGAGCAAACAGCACTACTAGCAAGCTTGTTTTAATTGTCACCTTTTTAAAGATTTTTATCTTTTCCTTCTGTTGTTGAAAAAGTTTTAACTGGGGAAACAACGCATTAATAAAATTTCAAACAAAAACACTCATAGGATTTGCTTCAAAAAATAGTGCGACTTCTGTAGCATACAGTGGAGTAGTACTGAGACTGTTTCATGACACAACTGGACCTGTTCTTATATTTCTATGGATAGTTTTGCAGGTAATCATGTGCTTCAGGTCTGTTTTTCTGTGTGGATTGTGTCCCTGTTTCAGACAGAAACACAGGAGGAGGATGTGCAAGTTTGCATAAATAATGTGAAATTAAGCTATTCTTCAGGACTGACTGCCTTTAGTTTGAAGCCTATCTTGTTCTGTTCTAAATTGTAATTTCTTCCTTCTGTAGGTAGAAGGAACCATAACCTTTTCCATTAACTTCATAGAGGCTTCCAGGGATAGACAGATAGAGGATGCTTAATGGTTATTTTAAGGAAGGAGGAGAAGTTAAAAAAACAAACAAAAAAAACAAACAAAAAACCCAAAGCAACTCCTCCACCCCTTGCCAAAAAAAACAAACTACAAAATAAAGACAAGGCCCCTTCCTCATTGAATTTCAGGAATTCAATGTCTGAGGAAGAGATCCAGCAAGGAGAATGGTACAAGCAGAGCAACCCTATAAGAACAGCAGGCTCTCTGTTTAGCATCTTACTTGAACTGATGAATGAAGTATGAAGGTTTCAGAGAAGCCTGAGGGCAGGAGGGTGTACTACTAGTCAGGCAGCATCCAAGGTAGATTTGGACAACAGAATTTGCTGTTGTGATAAAAGGAGGTGAGGATGTAGAAGAGGAGGAAGTGGAGAGGTTTTGACTATGCCTCAATAATTCAGGTCAGGGGAAAAAGAGTCAAAAATAGTGTGTGATGGGAAGAGAAAAGTGGTGGAGAAAAAAATAAGAGAGTGAAGTAACACATGTAACACAATTTCACAAGGACTTCTATAAGAACATCTTTTATTTCATGTTTTGCTTTTCAGTGGTGCATCCGTTGGCCTAATTGTTGACTCGGAAAACTTTGCTAGGTACATATCTGAAGGAGAATACGCATAAATTATGATCTAATTAATGTCTGTGGAAAGGAGTGTGCTCGCTTGGTTAGCGCAAGGAACTGCATCTCTTCAGCTCTTCCACTGACTCACCAGGCCTCAAGGGTTAGCAGGATGAATACTAACTTCTGTTTCACTCCAGAGTAGGGTAGGGAGGCTCTGCTAACTCTTGAAGTATGCTTTGGAACAAGTCAGCTATCTCTCATATCTCACTTTTAGCCAAACATTTGATTCAACATGGATATACTTACCGTATTATCTTTTTTTTCTCTCTCTTTCAGTTACTATTTCTTCAACTGCAGAAAAAGGTAATTCTTTTTTATTATTATTTCTTTTTGGAAGATGTGAATAGTTTTGTTGCATGCAAGTCTTAGGGGACATAGAATTTAAATGTACTCCTTTATGTGTATACTCTGCATAGTATGTAGATTAGTGCTAAGAAACAAAGTAAATATTGTGAGATTGAATCTGGTTAACTTTTAGAACCACAGACGTGGGATGATGACAAGACCTGTGAGTAATGCAAGTATGATTTATGTTTGCAAGTATTTTCAAATGGGTACCCTCTAAGAACGGAAAAAGAAGGAACCACAGCAGATCCACAAGTCCATTTTCTGTTTATTCCTGAACACACCCACTGACCTGAAATTCTTCTGGAAAAGGAAGATTGTTGTTCTACTGCTTGCTATCTTCCAAACAGCTTACCAAAATCCTCAGAACTCCATTCTTTAGGACTGGTTAGAACTGTGCAAAACACAACTATTTCAAAGGTGGCTGCACGTTATAATATTAAATTTCCAGGTCGAGCGGTTAAGGCCTTGTTTTGGCAAACTTCACTTAAAAGTAGTCTATATTGGCTTGGGCATGTATATGCCTCAGCGGGGAGTACTTGCAGAGATGCAAACTGACAAAAAACATTCTGGCATTCTTGCTCTGCCGTTTTCTTTTAAAACAAACACTAGTCTAAAGGATGGTTAAATTCCAGAAGTTCAAAATACAGGGTTTTTTTTATGAAACTTTTTTTTTTCTGTAAAAATACCAGTTATTTATGAGATATTTGTTTGGGAGTTCATTTCAGCTGATGGGTGAACATGGGTGGAAGATTAAGCACAGATTTGCATTTTGACTATCCACAGAGAGCTTCTTCAGAGTGTAAGACCACTGGCAGGAGGCTCTCATCTCAAATATTTTTGCAAAAGAGCATAGAATTTGAAGCTAATCTAGCAGTTTTCTTCCTGATTGAGAACATCCAGGGGAACACTGTGAAAGGAAGGAACGTTGATGGAGTCTGTCATCTTTCATCTTCTGTTGAAGAGGTGAAAGAGTGGGAAAATCTCCAAAACAAGCTGTAAGCTGTTCAGTATGGGAGCTGTGTCTCACCCTGGGTTTTTACATCACATTGCACAGCTGAGCTTCACGTAGACTTCTCAACATTCTGCAGATTGCTGCCATGCTGTACTGTTGACCTGTATATACCTAAGTTTTACTTTCTAGTTTCTTCCAGAAAGGCATTATCCATGTCTCAGTTAAGGAAGCCTGGCAGAGGAATGCTGTTGGTGTTGCATAGTCAGATCTCCAGCTTTAATACAAACAGGATACCTGTCTGACTGAAACAGGTGCTCTTAAATCTACCAAAGAAGAAAAATGCTTAATTTAATTAATGAGTCTGACAGTATCATTGGAACCTGACTGTTAGGCTTTTAATAGCTGTCACCTGCATGATTGTTGCACCTTCAGTTCTAAAGCCTCTCATGGGCATCCTGTATGTATGAATTTCTTTGCCATGGAGATTGATCTTAAAATGAGGTATGATAGATAGCCTTCATTTCAAATGAAAAAAGGCTTCCCAAGTTGTATGAAGTTTTTGTAAACTAACTCGCAATAGCTGGGAAGTAACATCAGAAGAGTCATAAGGCCAAAGTATCAGTAACGTTGCCTTTGAAGAGAAGTGACTTGACTTGGTCACAGCGTGGCACCAAGAATCCTGGATTCCCTTAGCTTAGCCAGGACTTCCTCATGACTCTCAAGTCTGGCTGAACTGGCAGATGTTAGGTTTGAGGTTTTTAAGATACTTTCCATCTGGCTTCTAATTACAAGAAAATGAACCAAATAGTAATGAGGCTGGCTTATATTTGTGCTGGAAGCTGATGCAAGATGCTTCAGGGAGTAGTCTGCAGGGAAGATAGTGCTACTCAAAACGTGGATAGATGGACTGCCAAAGTAAACGTGTCCAAAGTGGTGTTTTCTCTCCCTCATTTCTTAGGGAGTGCTGACAGGACAGATATCTGTAATCACAGTAGAAACAGCAGCACAGAAGTGGGAGAAAAAGCAGGATTTTATTCAGTGCATGGCCACTATGGACTGCCAGCTGCAGGCGCTTTCTCCTCTAGACTGGGTGGCGCCCATCACAGAAACGGTTGTGAAAGTCTTGCTGTTCCTTGAGTTGCCCCAGTTTGGCCACGGAGGACAGGCTCTTGGCTTTTAATGTTGGTGACAGATGACAAGTTCTCAGTTATTGCAGGAGTGCAGGAGGACTTAACAGCTGCCTCTTTCCAGTAAATACTGGTAGCACTGGCACGGATCTGTACCCTTGCTGCAGCTAGCCTTGGTGCCTGGTATTCTCTGTGGTGTTGGGGCATTTATAGCCTGTGACAAGGCTTCGAGCTTCTGCTCTCTGAAGTATTGTGTGTGCACTATAAATAATCCTCCAAAAGAATCTCAATTCTTGGGGGTGATTTTTATGGACAGAATAGAACTGTTTACTGTCTAAGTTAGTTTTGCTGTGCCCTGCCCTCTCTGTATCTCATTTCCTCTTTCCTTCCATTCAGCTCCTCTCACTCTCTTTTCCCCTAGAGCTCTGATCTGTGCAACTGAATTCACTCCAATTTTGTGTCCGCTTCTCCTCTTCTCCAAACTGTTTTCTCGTGCTTTAATTGCTTAACTGCATTATGTTTCAATGTGTATGGTATGTTTTTAATAACAAACAGTTTCTAATTATACAGTGTCTAGTACAGTGATACACAAGTTCTTTCCTATTAGGATGACAAATTTTAGGATGGCTTTAGAAAAAGGTTTTGCTTCTTGCATTTTTAGTCAGATCCACAGATGCAAATTTGCCAAATCTATCAGAGACAAAGGTAAAAAGCATAATTTTCTGAAGAAAGCCCCCATACAGTTTGTCTGGTTTTTTTACTGCAACAAGCAATGAGAATCCTGAGAGATTATAAATTAAGACCACATCTTCTGTGACTGTGCGCAAGCATTTTTTGAACTGTTGGAAGCTCCCAAAGTTTCAAGCCTGTTTTGTCACCATGAAGTATGTCATAGGGCTTCTTAAAGGGCTCTCCTTATGTGTACGGGAAAGGAGGTCGTTTCCTTCTTTCTGCAACTGAAGATAATATAAGTGTAGATAATGTAAATATTTAGTATGACTTCTTTTCTAAGGCTTGCCAGTCTGGCACAACTGGTCTGTTTCCTCTTAACAAGTGGTAAAAGAAACTGTTAGAGGAAACAAGATTGGAAGAAGCTTCCTGGGTCACAAGGTCTGGGTCTCTGGTCTTTAAGGCAGCCATATCACACAGACCCATTCAAAAATTGACTGATTGACTCTGATCTTGGAGTGGAGTCTTCTCCAAACCCCTGGTTTGGAGTTTTCACTGTCATTGATGACCAGTGCCTTCTGCAATGCCACAATACCATGCTGTTTTCATTAGCAGAAAAAAATTAAATGGAATTCTGTAGGTCAGTTATCAGATACTTTACTGTAATCTAGAATGGAATTGTATCCTCTTTATCCCAAGAGGTTAGTCACTTGCATGCCACAGGTGAAGCTGTGTTTAGTTCTGGTTTTGTTGGAGGCTCGGGGGTTTTTTTGTTTGTTTGTCTTACTTTTTTCCCTTCAAAGTGTCTTTTGAAATTGTGTATGAAAGCATATTATTTCCTTGAGGAATAGCAGCCATCACATTTGGTGATTTATTTTTTTCATTATTATTTTATTTTTTTAAAGCACTCCTAGAGTGCTAAGTCTACCCAGGGGAAAGGATTTAATATATTTTAATTCTGTCAGGTGATTCACAGCATAGTAATTTAGCCCTCACCAAAGATCAGTTTTATTTCTTGTTCTTTTCAGCTGTATTCACTGAACTCTTATTTGTATTTTATTGCAGTTGTCTACCTTGTGGTTTTTCATCTGTCATTTTTCATGTTTGTGTGGTCCTATTGGAAGACAATTTTCACATCTCCTGCATCCCCCTCTAATGAGGTAAATATAACGTTAGAAAAATGTCAGTGCCTTTTTTATAAATAGCTGAACTGTTTTCAGTGATGAAACTTGTTAGCATTACTGCATGATTCACCTTTCCCTTCTCATTATCTAAAATAGAACAGCATGACAGTGTATCATGAATGAGAATTATCAAGTTACTCTTAAAATACTGTATACTTTGTGTAATGACATTTCCTTACACGAAATGTGACTTAATTCATCACAGGTTTGACAGTCATGTGCAGTGCTTTGCTATGAAGTAGCTTGCTTGAAACTTGAAATTTTAAAACCTGATAAATCAAATACAGTGACAGCATTTTTATTTCCATTTTAGGCAGTTTTGACCTTTTGTTCAGATTAAAAAAAAAATAGTAATGCAAGGTATACTCATAACCTAGAGGACTGAAGCAAGAGTTAAGGTTTATGGACAAGTGAGAAATGAATACATAAAGGAGTTTTATATAATGGCAAAAGAATGCATGATGACGATAAGAAGTTTTGTTTTGAAAAATAACAGTATTAATTGCAGTAAGCCTGAGATGGATTACCTTGCTATTTTCTCTAAGGTGTGAGTATGTCAGGATTAAATCCTGGCACCAAATTTAAAATATTTCCCTTTTCTTCCTTGGTTTTATAAAGCTTTTAAATTGGCTGAATAGTTTGAGGCTTTGGTTACTGTATGGGAGTTGAATTTATATTCTGTTTTTTTTGCAAGTCTGACTTTCAGTAGTAATGTCAACCTTAAACATTTTTGAAAGGAGTTAAACCCATCCTTCTAGGGAGCAGCAAACACTGCTCTGCAGTGCTTCATTATGGTTTGCAGATCTGTATCTTAAAGCTACAGAATATAAAGCGAAAAAACCTAAAGACTGTTCTGCTGTTTAGTTAAGCAAAAAGAGTAGTACTCAATTGTTAAACCTAAGAATTCAAAGGGACTTGTCTTCAGGGTGGTTAGTTTGGGCTTTATCTGGGATGGTTTTGCAGGAAAATGATAGAGTCAGGCAGGTTAGCTAATTAAAATATCGTTGGAACTGTGTTATTCCAGGTTTTGTAAAGCTATATCAACTAGAGCTGCGCATAAAGCTAATGCCTAGTAAACTTTACTGTCTACTTGCATTCTTCAATAATAGAAAACTTCTTCTTACAGCACTTATCCTGTAGTTACAGTAACATAGCAAGCTTTTCATATTCAGTGAGTGAAAGGGATGGTTTGGGCATATGGCACGTCATGAATATTTCCTATATCGAGTATGGGGGCAGATCAGATTTAATACAATTTTCTTGGACAGCTAGCTTTAAGGATAAGAAAAAGGAAAATAAATTTAAAGAAAAACAACACACCAACAACAAACAACGAAAAAGCACACGTGGAAAACCCCAGAAAAAACAACCAAACCAAAAAAACCCACCACCACTTTTCCTCTCTCTGTGCAGGTCCCTTCTGTTCACGTACCAGTGAGTAATTTATGGTGGCTATACTTAAAAACAAAGCCTGACTTCAGAACCTCCCCATTGTATGAGAGTGTAAACGTATATATTTTTAGTCATTCAAATTAACCATTCTTGCAAAACAAATAGCATCCTGTGATCTTACTATTGAACTAAAAAAAGATTCTGCAGCTGCTGTTGTCTTAGTGTAATCCCTGGACGTTTGTCATAAGAAAGAACAATCAACATTATGCAAGATCCAGAAAGAGGAAGGAAACAAAGGGACTCTTTCTGTTTTCAATAAGAACTGCTGGAACCTCACTGGAAATTCTGTTAGCTGTGGGTGACAGACAACTTTTGATGTCTTTGAACATATCCTGCCATTGTCCAAAGAAACTGTGGTCTCATGGCCCTATTAATTTCTGAAATTAGAACAAAAATATAGCTCTTCCGAAAACAAAAGTCTTATCTCGGATTTCTGGAGTAATATAATGATGTTACTTGGACAAATTGAAAAAGTTTTAAGTTTTGTGATTTAGTTTCTTTCCTGTGCATTAATGGTTTGGCATAGAAATGTCATTTAGGCATAGTATTTCATGTTAAATGCAACCTCTGCTTGATTGCGGGTCATGGAGACAGGCATTGGGTCACTTAGCAGACTTGGAAGGGCAGTAGGGAGGAAGGCTTATTGCGCCACAGCTGCTGCCATGACGCTTCTTATCTGTCTTAAACTTTTGATGTTAGCTCCTCTAGTTTCATATTTCAGTAGATAGGTATCTTAGAGGTGAAGATTTTAAAATAAGGTAAAACTCGTGGTGATGACTGAAATGTTAAATTTTAATTTCACCCTTGGCATAGATTAATCCAAGTTTCTGATTATTTAAAAGGGTGAACATGAACATGTGTCGTGGTTCACCCTTGAATGTTGGGTAGGCTCAGTGACTGAGGTGTTACTGTATGTAAAAAGAGACTTAACTAGATTCTGGGAGATAGGAGGCAACTTGTTTGCATCTGGGTTGGGTAATAACAGAGAAATTGCAGCGATGTCTTACTGCTTCCTCCTTTCTCTAAGTGGAGTCTCCGTTGTTGCTTGCCAATTGAGTGTAATCCAAAAGAGGAAGTACAGGATGAGAGGAAAATCGATGTGAACTAATCATATACATGTTCTTGGTAGGAAAATATGGTCATGTTAAACCACACTAAGGCAATTTTTGTTCAGCTGCGCACACAGCATTTTCCACTCATTACCATGAATACTTTGTCTGTGTGTGCTTTTAAAAAGGGCTCTTGTAGTCCATGCAGGAAGCTCCAAGTTAATTAAAAGTGCTTCAGAACAGAAAAATACCCAAGAAAATACTGAGTCCAGCCCCCGCTCCACAGGGGCTCGTCAGTACACTCGATTTTGTGGGGCTTAATGATAAAGCTCATAGTTTCAGCTGATACCAAACTAAGTGTTTCACAAGTAAGTAAAAAGCTTTCCAGGTTCTTCTGGTAAAGCTTTACATTTCAGTGAGGCTTCAACAGGAATGCTCCTCAATACTCAGAATTGTAACTTTTTTGCTGAAGTTGTTTTCAGTACAGCTCATGGATTTTGAGACTAGCGGTGATTACTCTCAAGTAAAAATTCCGGTTAAACTCTTTCAACTTCTTTGCTGAACTCATGAAGTGACACCCCACCCTGCTCGTTTTGTTTTGTTTTTTTCACCTCTCTGGTTTGTACTCTAAGTCAGAGAGAGGAAGTTGAATAAGAGAACTTCGGTGCTCCGTAGCAGCAAAGGACTGTTGTACCTTCCTCCTGTTCACAGCTCACTTAATTTACACTTACTAGGAATTAAAGTAAGGGTTGTGTCGTCTTAAAAATCCCCTGAATCGCTGCCTCCCTTTGTGTTGAAGAGAAAATGCTATAGATAATGGAACGGAGATTTTTTTCTTTAAAATATGCCTAGGACCATCATGGAGTTTTAAGGATGATCTGTAATTCCAATTCCTAGGATTCTTTTATTCTTGATGCGAGTTATTTTGGGTGAGTGGGTGGAAGTTGTCCAAAGACAAAGGATTAAGATATATAGGGTCTTCTCCTTAGAGCTTGACTAGAACACAAAGTAATGAGTAATCTCTTTCCTCCATTCGTTCCATTTTCTCCCTCCATCCTAGTTCTGCTTGTCAAAAGCTGATAAAGAACAGTATGAAAAAGAAGAGAGACCAGAATCCCAGCAGGAAATTTTGAGAAGAGCTGCTAAAGACTTGCCTATCTATACGACAACAGCATCGAGAGGTGAGATATAGAGATAATTCTGTGCTCCTGAAGCTGCTGGCTTAATTCAGTGAAATTCACTTGATGTCACTGACCGAACAATCTATTAAGCACATATTGCAAAGGCCATGGCCTTGTTTTGGTTTTTTTGTTTAGGCTTTTTGTTGTTTGTTTTTTTTTCCCCAAGAGAAACTGGAGCCCTTTGTCTGGGGACTTCAGTATTTGGAATAAAAAACAACCAACCAAACTCTTCTAACAAGGAGATAGATAACAACATTTATCGCTAATTGTGGCTATAAAAAATAGATACAGCAGTGAAATATAGCTCATACAGCTAGAAATAGAGGAAATTAATTTTTTCACTGAATTTTATAATAATTTATATCCCTCTTTTAAACTTCTTTTTCTGAGCTGTATCAGATCAGCAAGAAGAAAAACATCATACTTAAGGCTAGAATTTAAGAACGAATAAATGTTGTTTCATTCCCATCTGTAATTCAGTACAAAGCTAGTTATGGGCTATTTCTGTATTTGCCTTTAATACAGATAGACATTTTTATTCCCACTTATGTGAATGATCTGTGAAACTGCTGTCTTATACATATGTATATTCTTTAAAAAACAAAAAAAATAAATCTGGCTTTTATATGTATGTCTGTTTCTCTTTCTTGAAACTGGCAGCACTGTAGAGTTTTCCAAAAACATAAACTACTCACAATAACTGTTACCAAAGCTTAATATGACTTTTCAAACAAAGTGTAAGGACACCTGGCTTTTTTGAATACAAGCCTCTCTTTAAGGGAATCCCAGTCTTAGGTCCCTGGAGTGGACTGAGAAGCTCTTGCCAGCTCTTAGCAGTTCTGCTTAACTGTAGGTGTTGGCTTTCCTCCTCCTTTCAAACTGCCTCTGCTGGTGTCTTATTTCCATTGAGAAGAGCCTGAAGGCTTGTTTAAAAATATCCAGGAAAGATGATTTACTGAACAGTCTGCTAGATCACTATCTGCTGAAGAGGATAGAGAAAGCTAATGCAGAAAGTTGGCTTGCTGGAGGAACATAATTTCACACCGGGATACCCGAGGACCCGGTTCAGAGGTGAAAGCAAGCGATAGGGGTTTGGTGCCAGAGGACAAAAGATGGGAAGACTGGGGAGCGAAAGAGTAAATAGAAGTGGACTCACTATGGTGGTAATAGATGAATGTGTTTTAAATACTTAAACTCAAAAGTACATATCATATGCAAGTAGGCACATGAAGGCCTGTGAGAATAGGTGTGACTAGGGAGGACAGGAAGCTCTTTGAGATTCAGTTCATGTTAAGGGGGGAAAACCTTTGTAAAACTAAATAAATTCTAATGACTTGACCCTTGCCACTTGAATGCAGCGATCAGATACTGTGATCGATGCCAGCTGATCAAACCTGACCGCTGCCACCATTGCTCTGCGTGTGACATGTAAGTTGCTGAATCTGGAACGATGGGTTTTGTGTCTCCTGTGATCGTTGCTTCGGTGTGTTCATGTCTTCAGCATGTCAGCCCTTGCATAACAGCACATTTTACTATTTGTTTCTCTCTGGCCCTCAGTACCTGAATTTCATGAAAGAGCAAAGTTCTTCCTGTTGGTGCAATATTATTATTGCAGCCCAATTGTCCAAAGTGGCAGAATGCTTTATGAAAGCTGCTTGTAGCTTTGTAAAACAGTGCTTGTATTTAAAAAAAAAAAAATGAATAAAGAACAGCTATTGAAAATAAAGGCAGATCTGATATACCAGCACCAGCAAATGCTTATTATAGAACTCTCTTATTGTATCTTCCTTCAGCAGACTTGAAACAGATGTGAGCTACTAACAATGCCCAAAATCTTTATCTCAAAGATTGACAGTAGAATCACATGCCTTAACCATTTCAAAGACTTCAGTGCTGTTCCCTAGCTTCATTCTGAGTCATCAGAGAAGTCTGTAAGGGCGCTGAAGACTGAAGCTATGGGCTGAGACTTCCGTAGGCTGAGATTGAGGAAATCTACTTAACTGAAGAACCTAATACACATCTTTTGGCTAAAATCACATTTATTAGCAATTGCATTTGTTACACATTACATTAAATGTCTGCGTGTCTGAAATGTCTAGTATATGGCCTTATACCTCATGGTGTTCCTCAGTAATGCTCACCATGCTAATTTAAGAGACTATTCATAACTCTTCTGAATTTCACTTGGTCCATTTGAGTGAAAGGATGGCTGCTATAATACAGAGAATTGGCATGATTGAGAAGGACTTGAAAAAGACAGTGGAGCAAAATACTTAAAGAAAAAGAAAATCGCAACAAAAAACAACCCCCAAACCTGTGGAAGCTAAAAGTATGTGTCTTAGAAATAAAATCTATTTTTCACTTTAACTTACTGGAAATTATCTTTCAGATGTGTGCTAAAAATGGACCATCACTGTCCATGGTAAGTTTATAAAACATGATTATAATAATGATGAATTAGATGCTGCTTCAAACATGCAACTTTTAAGTAAAACTTGATTTTCACAGAACTTCTTGAGGCTTTAATATCTGAAAATAAATCTCATTCCTAATGTGTGCTACAAGAGTTGTAGACCCAGTAGCCGAAATCATGCAATTTCTCCTTGAATAGAGAAACCCTGGCATTAACAAGTTCTATGAGAAATGTTTTTATGTTTTTTTTAGCTTAGTTTGGTATTGCTACCAGGAGAGGAGATACCTGCTAGAGTGTGAAAATCAGTTCTCAATTCTAAATGATACGTAAGACCCACTCAGACAGTTACTCTTCTGCAGTTTGCATTTACTGGTAGTCAATAAAATATTATCTGCTGTCATAGAATCATAGAGTCATTTAGGTTGGAAAAGACCTTTAATATCATCAAGTCCAACCATTTACCCTGCTCTACCAACTATAAAAATACTGCTCTCTGTAGTTGTCTTGAAGGTGGTTTTGTAACCAGAGCAGCACCCATGGAAGTTGCTGGAGAGGTTTGTATTGTCTTCTGCGGTGACTGCAGTTAGTTCATAGTGTGAGACACTCTTCCTATACAGACTGTATGTATCATGCAAGTTCATGTCCTGTCCTGTAGAACTTCCTGGGGGCCAAAATTTATGTGAAGGACCCAGACCATTTGGCCTCAGGAAAGAGACTTGATTCAAAATGGTGGCTTAAAATGCTTCTGAGACACTAGTGCCAGACTGTTTTGGACGTATCAGTGACATCGTGCACACGTTATGCTCTGCAAAAGCTGAATGTATTGAGTTTTGTTTTTATTTTATTGTATATCACGGTAACTTTTTTCTCTTTCCCCTCCTTCTAGGGTGAATAATTGTGTGGGATTTTCTAACTACAAATTCTTCCTCCTGTTTTTAATGTATTCCTTACTGTACTGTCTGTTTGTTGCTGCTACAGTCTTGCAGTACTTCATAAAGTTTTGGACAGTAAGTTCTAAGGCTTTCTATTTGTTGTTGTTGTTCATTTGTTTGATCCTGCATGTGTTGTTGGAGGCTGCATCAGCATGTTGTCACTCACCATTTACTCTGTTTCATAGTTCGTTAGCATTAACAGCATCAATCAAAATGACTGAAGCAGGAGAACCTTCTGAATATTAATGAATTAAATGTATTACACTGCCCAAGATAAGTGATGGGGGAAGACATTCCAATGAGGACACTGTGCAGTTTCTCTGCTCCATCAGAATCAAGTGGCACAGCTCAGTTCTTTTTGAGATTGTTTAATATAGATATGTAGATGTAGAAAGAACTATGTCAAACAATTACATGTATCTATGTGTGTGTGTATATATATATACACACACATATATAGAAAAATACTGAGAAATGTGAAATATAAATAACAATTTTGTATTTTTCTAGACTTGTCTATGAATAATATGCTACCAGATAAGGCAGATTAATTTCTTGGGAACTCACCAAGTTCTGTTTTGGAGTCCCTACTTACACATGTCTGAACTTCATACTAGTGGCTTTTATCGACCTGATACGGGCAGAATGCCAAGATGTGTACAGCATTAGTGATAGAGATCTACCTTGCAACTATTATCAGTTGCCAAATGATCGATACACACTCATGCATCTTAGTAGATTTAAGAACATTTATGTGAAGGGCAACCATTCTTGTACGCTACGGTTATATTCCTCCTATCGATTTTGTTCCAGTTGTTCCAGACAGAACAGAGTGTCTTCTGGTGGTGTTCCCTTTCATCTCCAAAACCTTGTACTGTGCCTTCCTGTCTCTAGGCAGAAGACCTAGCATCAGAATTCCCTCAATCGGTTTCCATTGGCTAGCATGAAAAAAATCAAAGCGGAAGGCTCTCCATCACATCTTTATAAGTAAAAAACAGCACATATTTCTCAGATGCTAGTTGCTGTCAGAGTAACGGGGAAAAGCAGTTGTTATCTGTAGAAATAATATCTGTAGAAATATTCTTTAGTGGAGCAAAAAAATGTTGCCATGTCAGGGTAAGAGAAGCTCAATCGTGTATTCAGAATAGCTGTACTTTGGGACAGTCAGCATTAGACAGGTAAGATAAATGGTGCAAAAAATATGTGTGTTTGTGTTCATCCAAGCCCATGGATCTGATCTGCCAAAGTAGTGTTTCTCTTTGTCAGTTCTGTGTAGTGGCCTGTCACCGGAGAGCAAGGAACTCTGTGGCAATTGAGCTGTCGGTATTGTGTGAGATGAAAGCCATAAATATATTTATGAGTCGTAGCTGTGGCTTGACAGGCATTTCACATGAAGTGGTCTGATTCTGCTGTTCAGTCTTGCTTGACTGCAAATAGTTAAATATTTAATTCGTGAATGTGCCACTCCCCAGACATCTGCCTGGCTGCTTTCCAGTGCTTTGTACGCAATTTCTAATGAAACTGTAGATGCGCTCATACATATTTACCAGTCAGTGCTTGAGCAAAAAAATTGCTTTGTCACCTGACTTCATAAGTGTCAGTGCAACAAAAGTCCCAACAGACGTCTGACCACAATGAACATTTAACGCCAGCATTTGCAGCAAGGCTTTTCCAAAGCCCATTGGCCACAATATCGAAGTGGACCCTTGAGCAAAGGAAGTAAACTTAAGTGGGATATTTTTATTAATTTTTTATTTTTTTTTTTAAACTATTTAGTTGTTAAAAATACTTCCTGCAGAATGGCCTGCTTCTGAAATGTGACAACAGCCAATGCAGTTGCGTGCTTGCACTTGTTGCTTTTGCTTCCGGTTACTTCCAAGACACGATCTGGTGATTCTGGGACCTTATTATTAGAGCAGGTCTCTGACTCACTTTACTCATGATAAATCACTCGTTCCACAAAGCTTATAATCCTCTGATCTTGTAATAGCCTGAGTAAAGTAGACTATCAGAAAGAGGTGGCAGCACGATAATTATACAGGCTTGCAAAATTCAGTATGTCTCTGGTATGTAAGCTTTTAAGCAAGTGCCGTTGACTGCAGAATAGAGTGCTGGAGGCTTCCCTCTTACATCTGTATCCAGAGTTCTGCTCACACATGCTGTCTGTAGACTGCTGCAGTATATTGCTAATGCTCAGCTTTGTCTGCTACCACATCAGGCAGATTACTGCTTCTACATTTTCTGTTGAGGCTCTCTGGATGTTGCTTTTTCCCCCCAAAGCTTGGCTATCAGAAATGTTATAGTAGCCTTGCAGAAGGACGTGTTTCTTTTTTGCTTCCTCGTAGGTATTTTTCAGGGAAAAGTATGCAACAAACTGTGGTATATATCCAGTGCTGGGATGGAGGATGAACTGCTTCTTGGGGAGGATCACTTCAGAACTCGTAGTAATGAGGTTGTGAAGGTGTAGGTGCTAACTACACAAATTTTAGCAATTCATTGTCTTTCACTATTGATAATACTTGCATAAAGACAAGACACGCATCTGCAGATACTTGCAAACATTGTGAGACATGCAGAGCTACTCAGCTATTCTGTTGAAGAAAGTCTTTGTGTTTCCCACTTGCACCTGCAAGACTTTTACATAGCATCTTTCGCGCTCTGTGCAGAAGTGCTGAAGAAAGATCTTGATATCGTTCATATAGTGAACAACAACACCGGCTATAAATGTTTTACCACGAGCTTACGCACCAATGCAGATGTTAAAAATATGTTTTGTAGATCAAGGGAACATGAATGACTCTTTTTTTTATATACTCATAACTACTTTTCCTATGTTTATGAAGTTTTTATTTCTACCTAGGAAATAGTTAAAGATGAGCAGATAAAACCTCAGTTTAACCAAATGTATTTGAGGCAAACACCAGCACTGGCTGAACGCCCAGTCCTTGATGCCTTGTTTACATAGCGCATGGTGCATGGTGGTACTTCCCAGTGTGTATTTGTGTCTTCTCTCATTCTTGCTGCACTCCCTTCCCCTTGAAACCTGTATATTTTCCAGTAGTTTTCAGTGTCTTTCATTGCCCTCCAAATTATTTGGGCAATCCTGAGTGTAGCTAATACAAGGATGTGATAGGTGTTCTGGGTANACAGCACATTTTTTTGTTGTGGATTTTGTTTGGTGTTTGTTTTTTTTTTTGTGTCCTGGTATATGCTCAAATGACTGTGCTTGTCAAGGAGTTTGTGGAGGATTCTTTAGAACAGTGACAGGCTTCCGTCTATTACATGTGCTGAGTAGCTCAGATTTTATTGTGCAAATTGCTTCCTTTTGTAAGCTCTGCAGCTTTCTCACCTGCAAGTCTCTGCTGCTGTGATGCTGCTGAAGAACGTAATGATTTTAAATAACTAAGGTCTGAAGCTTCACTCTCTTTTTACATGCTGTGCCATGTGGATTGTTGCTGCAACACAACTGCGAAATAAGCCTGTTACATGCATTCAAAGCCTACATGCTTCTTTCCAGGAAGGAGTTGGCCTTTTTTGAAAAATGCTTCACTTCTGCAACTGTTGTTCAAGAACTTACAACTAGTGACTGAAAACAGAGAGTCAGAAGAGTTCCCTGAGATCATGCAGATTAACTGTGCATAATTCAAAAAAACCTTCTCTAGGTTATAGAGCTTCTGTTTTAGGAAGATGCAACTGAAATAAACTTACATTTTCTGGTCCACAGAAGACATAAAGACTAATTTACTACTACTGCTCTCTGAGCTTCAAAATAACTGTCCCAAGACGTCTTTATAGAGACCTATTTTGTTTAAATATGCAATTCCAAAAGAATCATAGAAATAGAAGTTACAAAAACTAATTGGGAAACTGGGGAACGCTGCAGTGTGCTCTGAAGTAGGAAAAGTTGTCATGGCTTTAACGTGAAGCTTAGGAATAAGCAGCAATTGGAGTATGTGTTTTGCTAGCCTTGATCTCAAGGAATCACAAAACAACAGGGGAAAGAGGGACTTGTGAAATTGTCTAAGCAGAACTGGATCAAAACAAAAGGAAACTGAACTCAGATGGTATTTCAGAGAGCTGGACTCTCCTATCATTTGCTTACTGTAGCATGATCTGATGGTAGCCAGCACGTAGCCAGCACTTTCGAAAGTGCTTTGTATCTCTGCTTGACTCTAAGGGAAATGCTTGGGCTCTTCTTTCTGTACAGATTAATATAATTTAAAAGCCATACATCTTCCCTACAACAGATTCATCAGATGTAGCATTTTAGCTAAGATGGCTAATACCACTCTGTAGGTGTGAAGTTTGGAATTTAAAAGCTAATTTAAACTATTCTTTCCTCTTTCTTTATTTTCTTAAATACTGGTTCAATTTCAGATGTTACACTAGAGATACAACCCACAAACACATCTCAGTATTGAAGAACATTGGGAAGAAGAAAATCTGTACCAACAAGTTATGGGTTCTTTTTTGAAAACATAGAAAATCGTGCACAGAATGGCAATTATTTATTTTATTTTTTTTAATGATTTTGACTGAAACTACATCTGATGGTAATAGATATGTTCCAAAGTCCAGAAAGATTTTGTAATTTATAAACCATTGCTTTATAACCCCAGAGTATTCTGAGCTTTTCAGACCTTTATGGATGGTTTAATCATGTTCTCATAAACCTTACTTGTGATGGAAACAACTAGCAAAGAAAGCAGCTGGTATAGTCATGCTGTTCAAGCTAGAGGAACCACTTGAAAGTGATCCAGCCACAGTGTGAATAGCAATACTTCTAAATGCTTCGGTAGAAAATATCATGCCTTGGAAGTTTGTAGTGTGCTCCCTTACGTACTCTCCTGCATTCTCTTGGAGAGCGGGGACTAAGGCTGCTGATGGGCGTTGGAACTTGGCACATCTGAGAGCACGTGCGCACACCAACCATTTTGTTCTTAACCAAGCCTGTGCTGTTTCAAACACTTCATCTTAACATTAATACTAGTGTTTAATGAATTGTCTTTGTTTGCGCAAAGCTTTGCCGCAGGAAAGCTGCAGAGAATTGTCCAAAGGTAAAATCCAATATTGCTGTAATTATTTAAAGACTGTTCCTATTATAATTTTTCTAATCCAGTCATTTATGGTAGCTTTTTATACCATCACAGAAGGGAAGAGACTTGTAATTTTTTGCCTTTGAATATAGGCATTGTGCAGGGATATAGATATCCCTATGTGCAGTTGACCTTAATTGAAATGCTTTGTAGTCTTAAAAAAAAAAAATAAAAAAATAATCAGCCTTAGATAAGTGGATATACTGAATGAGCTCATGGAAAAAGTAATGGCAATAATGCTATCTAAACAGCTGAACAAAAATAGCCTCTCTGCTTTCATAGTGCTGTTAAAAGTCAGCTACTTAAAAGTACTGTGGTTTTGAGGGTATCGAACTGGAATAGTGTTGTTATGAATCCCATTGGCCTCTTGAAAGTTCAAGCCTAAAAACAGTTGGAGTTGGGGGTGGAATCAACTATCCAATATGGGTGGGAGGTGTTTTTTTTATTTTTTTAATATACGGTGGTTGTACTGAAATTGTTTCACATATAGATCTTCTGGTGAATCACTTCTGCCTGGTCAAACATGGCAGATTTGGTTTGCTAGGTACATGCTGGTTTTTGCCTAAATCTTAGAGATCATCAGAAATTGAAGACATGTCCCAGGTCTTGTCTAGGAGTTGTTCAGTCTTGGAAACACAATATGACAGCCATTTCCCTTTTACATTCCTTATACCAGTTCAGAAGTAGGTTCAGTATTATGACCTCGCCAGGAAAGGTTTTGGATATTTTTGTTGTCTTTTCTTCCCTTCAAAGAAAGCTGGTTTGGACATGTTTTCCCCATGTGTTTGGCTGTAGGTGCACAGTTGACAATTTTTTAGTATAGGAAGTGTTTTTTTCCTCACCCCCTACCGTGCATTTAATAGCTAACAGATGAAGATATGCACTGCCACTAAACTCAGGTGGAAGGGGTACCCATCAGACTTAAATGCTGTTACACACCAGCTTAACATGCCATGAAAGGAAAGCCAAGCTTGTGCTTTTTTCATTATTTTTTTTTTTTTTGGGAAAAGTGAGGTGAAAGACCTGTAGCAGAATGGATACGTCAGAAAATGCTGAGGGACAATACTGCATGAGTTGCTAAGAAGTGTTAACGTATTAATCTCTTTCTCTCTTTCTCCTCAGAATGAACTGCCAGATACCCATGCAAAATTCCACGTGCTGTTCCTTTTCTTTGTGGCAGCCATGTTCTTCATCAGCATACTGTCACTCTTCAGCTACCACTGCTGGCTAGTTGGCAAAAACAGATCAACCATAGGTTAGTTAATTGGAATATGATACTGTTCCTTGTCCAGGAAACCAACAAGTCGATGAGAATGTGAGGCCTCCAGGATATGCTGTCCCATATAAATGGAATTTGTAAATATTGTGCAATAAAAAGCACATTTGGTGAAAGTAATTAAAGGTGAAACGTAGAGGCGAACTAAGCATGTGTAAGGGTCCTCTGCTGGAGCCATGCATTTGGATTCACAATGAACGTTAACTTCTTTCATTTGTATTTCTGAGATCTCTTGAGACGCTGCATTTTTGTTGATTTTTTTATATAGTGTTAAGTAACATAGTTGCTGCTTGCCAGTAACCCTGTTGTTCTAATGCTTTGAGTAGCTGGGTGGACCCAACCAACTTGAAGGCTCTCCTGTACATGAACATACTACGTTTTGAACAAGATCCAAAAGAGTATTCTTAAATGCTGTGAAATAAAATGGATCGCGCTGTTAGGAAGTGGCTTCTAAAAGCAGTGCGGTAAAAATGGAAACGCTGATGCACATTTCTTAAATAATAAAGGAGATTCCTGTAATTCCTATGCCTAAATGTTTTAAGTGGCATTGACCAGAATAAGCAAGTTAAGTGCGTTAGTTGAAATATCTGAAGTTCTTGCTAAAAGCATTTTTAAGTGTTTTTTGCAGGATGGGAGGGACAGGGACTGGTAGGTATTTCCACAACTGAATAGGTCAAAATCTTATACCTTTCAATGGAAGTTAAATTTCTGTCCTCAAAAATAAGTAGGTTCATTAAAAATTAAATAATTTTCAGCTTGCTAGAATTTTTTGATGGAGGAAAAGAATTTTTTTTTTTTTTTTGCTTGACAGGAGGGTGGTTCAAGTCATTTTTCTTTTAACATATTTACAGCTAAGGAATATTCAGTCTCTTTAGTTTTGAAGAAAATTTTAGCATGTTCCTTGCCCAAAAGTCAGCAGTCATAATTGGCAATGCAGTCGGTACTTTGTTTAGTTTCTGGATCATGACTGTAAAAAAACCAAGCTGTTGGTATGAGAAGAGCAATGAGTCCTCTCAGTTCTTGGCCAAGGGTGTAACTGGACTGGCTACAAAAATGATGGTGGTTTGCTATGGTTGGTGGTGTGTCTGTGTTTCTAATGTAATAGATCTCATCTTTCTCTGATACCACAGAATGCTCTTAATTCAACTTCAAATCTTGGCAGAATGGGAAGAAATACCTTTCATGGGTTTAGATCCAGTAGTGCTTATGGTAAATTGCTTCTGGAAAAGGAAGTCTTTTGCTCAAAGAATAAGAGATGTGGTATCTTTGGCATCCTGACAGTACATAGCTCTGTGTGAGACCTTGTGCTAAATATAAAGAGAGAAAGATGAATGTTCTACTTGTGTGACTTTCTTTTTCATTTCTATTTTTGTCATTAACCCTGTGATTTTTATTTTCTCTTGTGCTCTCTGATTATTTTACGTGACTTTTTTTTTCTTCTCAAAATACACATCAAGATTGTCTCAGCTGCCCTACACTTATTTTCACTATGGAGAAGGTTGAGTGTTTATTCATCTTCCCTGACTCCTTCTCACTTTAGAGATACTCTCTGTTTTTCTCTTTTACAGAAACATTCCGTGCACCCACATTTCGAAATGGCCCTGATAAAAATGGCTTTTCTCTTGGATGCAGTAAAAATCTGAGGGAGGTTTTCGGAGATGAGAAGAAGTATTGGCTAATCCCTATCTTTACCAGGTATTCAGCCTGAATGAGAATGAATTGGGGAATAAATTGATGCAGTGACTTTTACCTTGCTTTTCCTTCTCCTAAAAATTAAAGCACAGCTCAAAAGCCAACTTGTAAATCCTGCATGATGAATATCGGTGTAAGGAAAACATGCGGGAGAAAACTGAGCAAACTCAGAGCTTTTATGCAAAGACAAGGGGCTCATTGACAAGGGCCAAGAAATTTGGAAAGCTTTGAGAAGTATACTTAAAAAATTATACACTTTTTGGTGGTAGTGTTGGTGTCTGATTATAGAGCAGAAATCAGCAACTCAGAGGAGATCTGAATGCTTGAACTTCAGCTGCATTAAATATCGGTTTAAAAACATCCCCTCCTATCCCTAAAAAAACTTAACAGCTTTACTTTTGCTGTAGATGGCAGTTTCAGTATTGAAAGCCAGCTGAGAAAGTGCATGTCAATAAGCAGCAGTGGGGAAAAAAAAAAACAAAAAAAAAAAACCACCAAACACACNAAAAAAAAAAAAAAAAAAAACCACCAAAAAAGAACCTGATGTGATGCAAAATACTGATTTTAAAACTTCAGCTGAGACAGTGTTGGGGAGCTGCAGACAAGCATCAGAGAAGTTTGATGAAGCAAGACTGACCTGCTGCCTTCTCCCACCACTCCCCAAAGTCAGTAGAACACAAAGCAGGAGCTGTTTCAACACTGCTTGTGGGGAGTTATGTATCAGTTTCAAATGCTGTGAACTCCTTTGGGAAGCTGAGGTTTGGTAAACAGCACAGGTAATAACAGGATCCTAAGTTGCCTGGTTTTGAGCTGTTTGCTCAAATACTGTGACTTTTCTTGTGATGAAAGACAGAAGCTATATTGTAGATGGATCAGTCTGTTTGCCACCACATTTTATCCTGAATAAATTTACTTTCAAAGAAGGCTTAGCTCACCTCAGAATGATAGGCAGAGGGGAAAGTATGGCCACTGGAATATTATTTATGCTACAGCTTCGTGGGTTGTAAATACCAGATAGTCATACTATGTGTGCACAGTGGTTTGGGGAAAGACTAAGGCTACAGTCTACAGAAACACGGTGATCTTTGTGAAATGCAGAGACTAGTGCTGAGTGATAGGATGGGAATCGTTTGAGCTCCCAAGATTTAATTAACTGATCATCTGGCTTAGTGGTAGAACTGCCTTGTACAACTCTGGACTTCAACACTGCACTCAAGTAATTGATTTGAGCCCGTACCATTTGCCTTTTGCCTTGGTACTTGTTCAGTTCAACCAACTGCAAACAGTGATTTGAATTCTTGTTTCTTGTTTAGTTTGGGCGACGGGTGTAATTTTCCAACTCGCTTGGTGATTATGGATCCAGAGCAAATTACTGTCCCAAGCCAAAATGAACCTGCCAAAAGGTAACGATAGCATATAAGATACTGATTTTGTAGTGTTCTGTACTTCATGTGGAGAAAAAAATTGTTTAAAAAATATTTTATTATTTTTTTTATACTTCTTGTCATCTTCAGAGTGAGTTTGTAAATCTTCAGAGGAGGACAGAATGGATCAAGACTAAAATATGGTGCTGCTTGATGCAGAAAGTCTGTTTCTTGGTTTGGGCTTGTAACAGAATATGGCTCTAAGAAAACAGTGATAGAGAAAGTAAGAGAGCTTATTGGCTAACTGCCATCAAAAAAGTCCTGGAGGAAGACTGAGTAATGGCCCATAGAGGGCAAAAATAAAGTTTCAAAAAAAAATATCTCCACCATGCTTAAATGAGGGATGCTGAGACACGGTTTGCAAGAGAAGTAGATCACTATAGCTATTGCTGGTTTTTAGTACTGAAGGGGTTTTAGCTCGTTACCTTTTATCTCTCCAAATTTGTATGTTTTGTATCTTCAGTGTATTTTCAGGAAGCCTGCTTTAGATTCAGGAGTATGTGAAACTTCTGGAGGTGTTTACATTTGCTATTTAGAAGTTGCCTGTAGAGTTTGGCCCATTTGTAGCTGAAGGTTGTTGTCAACAGTACTCACCTGAATTATCGCAGGGTTTCAAGGCAAGACTGAGAAGTTGCTTCGAGTGCTACATAACCTGTGGAATTTACCCAAGAGCAGAACTCTGCAAACAGCAGAGTATCCTTTTGGATTAGGAGGATGTTCAGCAGAAGGCCCTAGCATGAGGTTTTCTTCCAGACAGTACCGGTTAGGTTTTGTTTTTAACTGTGTGGCAGTAGCATTGTTGTCAGTGTGCCATTTCTTGTCTGTCAGTCTGCTTCTTTGCCGTTAAAACTGTTAGTGGCCTCTGTCACATAAGCGTTTAGATTGATGACTGGAACAAGCCTGTAAGAGAATTGGGCTTGAGGGCCCGCGGCCATTTTGAGTTGGCAGTGTAGAGGTTTTTTTTGTTTGCTTTGCTCTTAAGTAACTTCACTACTCTACAAATGTCTGAAATAAGCAGCTACTGCTATTACAGAATCCCTGTTGACTTTGCTTACTTTTCAGCTCTGGAGCAAATCAGTCCTTTCCTACTCGACCACTCAGTGAATCACAAAATCGATTGCTAGCCAGTGACTGTCAGTGGGTGGAAAGCGGCCCTGAAGAGGAAAGTGTTAAAACAGGTTAGTCAGCACCATAACACTTCTTGTGATTCTATGGTTTTGTTTGTGGTGGGTGTTTCCATATGTATATATATATTTTATTTTTTTTAAGACCTAAAAAAATCCTTAGAAATTGATTGGAGTAAAGCAGAAGAGAAAATTTGTTTTGTAGAATCAAGTCAGCATGTTTAGAAGTTAAGGCTAACTTGTGTGTCACCCTCTGCTCCAAAACCAGTTATTAACACTATGGTAATGGATGGATAGATAATTTTTGCTATCATGCTTCCTGTTCTGAGATTTCGGATCTTTTTACATTTGTTTAGGGGGAGGAAGATATTTTTCTAAAATAGGCACAACACAATAAATGCGCTTTTTGGTTGAAGTCTTTGCTATTTGTTGTGCAAATCTGCGAAAACACATAATTGAGATTCTCTCACATTTTAGGTGCAAAAAAGCATATTATAGTTTCATTGGAAAGCTGATCTCAGTTTATTACTAACCCTCCATCTCAGTGAAAAACAGGTAAGACCAACATAATTGATTGCCATTTCTATATATGTGTGCCTAAACAAAAATAGACATCTTAAAGTCAAAAGTCACTAGTCATGGAATGCAGAGGAGTCCTCTGATGTTGGATGAGTAATATGAAAGTCTAAATAAAACTCAGAATGTCTGTCCAGGAGACAAGAATGGGAGTAATGCTGTAGGGGCTGGCTAGATCTGAGTCAGACTAATCCTGTCATTTAGATTGAAGTGGATAGTGCTGGATTTATTACCTGACCAGGGAAAAGAATCTAATCTGCTAAATAGGCAATTTCTAGGTGAAATGCCATCTTCAGGAAGTGGTTTTCTTAGGGAACAGCTCAACTATCTTTTTCTTAATGATATCTTGGTGGGCTATGCTGTGCTCTTTAAGCAGCTGTATGTACACGAGGAAGGAAGGTCAGTAGGTAACTAGAGGTGCCTGCATATGGACTGTGCTGCCACACTGGGAATTGGTCATGATCCTCTTTCATGTAGGAGTGCTGCCTGTACTTTGCTTTTAGGAAATAGAGAGTTTCTGCAGATATGAGAACTTCCCTTGGTGTATTTCCAGTGACCAAATTACATTTCTTTTATGTTGATTTCATACTGTGGTGACCTTATAAGCTTCTATTAAATTTTTCTTTCCGGAAGAGAAACAAATCTTATTTGGACAACTAGGAACCATGGATGCTGAGGGCTGAGTCATTCACCTCCTCTGCTGTTTTTTGGTTGTTTTTTTTTCCTCAGAAGGGAAACAGATCTTCCAAGGAATTCTCCTTTTTTGTTTGTTGGTGGGTTTTTCTGTGGAAAAAAAGACAACACAATATTGAGTTTTGTGAGCTCAATTTTTTATGTTTTTTTTGGTGGTTTGTTTTTTTCTAAATAAGCCTTCAGATGTAGAAGGATTGTTTTGGGGAGGGTTGGTTTGTTTTTAAGGAAAAAAAAAAAAAATGTGTGATGCTTGGGCCACTGTAGGTCAAACTGCTCAGTGTAAACTCATACAAAACCAAAATTAGATGAGTTAGTGGCACTTCTAAAAAACGTACTCAACCATGAGAACCCACCAGTGGTGAGTTTTCCATTTGCAACTTTTCTTAACACTTTTGATAAATGTGCAAATGAATGTCCCAAGTAAGGAACTGCTTTCATTCTCTAGCTACATAAAAACTAATCTGATCTCAACAGGTTACTTAAGGCTTTTCTGTTCTTCATAGAAAGGGATAGATATCTTCTGAGAGCAGTTCATCCTAGCAGCCTTTCGCAGGGATTATAGAAAGGTCTTCATCTTTCTTTCAACTGACCCAGAGAAGGAGCATAAGTGACTGGCTTAAGCTAGACAATTAACTGGTAACAATTTGTGATTAACTTCCTTTCAATCCTCCCTCTCTGTCCAAAATCAGGCCAAATTTAAAAAAAAAAAAGGAATATTGTGTACTTTGTGTCACACTTGCCCAAACTGCTGTGGTTTTAAAAGCTGTGTACATAAGTAGTGCATAATTGCAGCCAACGCAAAAGCGTTATGGTGTATGTTACCTCAAATAATGGTTAGCTCAATAGCACAGTGTTTCAGCTGTTCTGAGTTCAGCTGGATTTGATCATAGTTTCTGTAGGCCAAGGTGATTTACTCCAGTCCCCCCGCATCTGTAAGCAACTATGCAATAGCTGTGAGATCCAACATCTGTTCCATGCACTTTCCTCTACAGACTGTAACACACAGATAGTTGTATTTTTCAGTTTGATGCCTGTAACACACTGATGGCTGATGAGTAAAATTCCCAGGTTATTCCAGAAAAAAAGAACATGATTTGCAAAAGAAGGCCCATCCCCCAGCCAGCAATCCCCCCAGCCTCACCTAGGCAAATATCATTTGTGTCCCCGTATCTATCAATTTAATTCAAAATCAATGAACAATTCTTGCCAGTCAGGCATCCAAGAGACCACAGGTCAGTGATGATGGATTGACTTTTAGTACAGATAATCTTCTAAAACATCAGAGGTTTAAAGCAAAAACAAAATGAAAACTCCACACCTGCCAGAAAGCTAATCATGAGCTGAAGTTGCCTTAACTGCTCTCCTGAATCCGGGAGTCTGTAAGTCACATTACCTAGCTGCATTCTTGCAAGGCGCTATCATCTATATTTTTCAAAGCTAATGGTATAATTCCACTAATTTATCTTTTTGTTTCACTAGGTTTCTGCAACCCATTTTGTGCTTGAATATTACTTAATTTTGTTTGGAAGAAGTTGATCAGTGAAAAATGGAACATTTTAGGAAGAGACAAGAAATTCAAGTTTCTGCACAGTACAATGGATTCTTGTAAGCACTATTGCAGAGCAGGGAAGTTAAGACAGATGCCTTAAGATTCTTAATGTGCATTTATGCAACACTGAATTATATACTGCTACCAAAGGGCCAAATCCTGAAGTGCTCTGCTTGGATGCACAAGGTCCACAGTGGGAACTATGCATTTCTGTTATGCTGCAGTGGCAGGGGTAGATTGCAGAGACTCCTACCTCCCCACGGGCAAACTTCATACCTTAGGCACTGCAGAAGTCACTTCCATAGCCGGTCTCAAGAAGGGTACAGAAAGAAACAAAAAAGAAAAAGGGAAGAAAAAGAAAAAAAGAAAAAAGGGGGAAAATAAAAAGAAAAATGAACTTAGAGCATGGCTGGTGAGTCTGAAGTGCGACTATACATAGTTCAAACATCAGGTGATGGGGAAGGGACTGGATGATGTCTTCTCCCCTCTTCCTATTAACCAGTCTACCCCATGATCATAGCTCTCCAAGTCTTTCAGGACTGAGGATTCCTTCTACTACCTGTACTTTGGAGCAAGGCAACTTCAGAGCCAACAACGTGAAAGCCTTTTACTTGCGTGTGGCTTTTTTGCTATAGGATTGAGCCCCCTTATCATTTTAACTTTATTTATTTAACCATATCAATAACAGAGCTCAAAGAAGCAAACTCAGATTTTAGTTGAAAAAACGTGGATTATGACTTTCCAACAATTGTCTATCAGCATACAAAGAAAAGTCAGTCCAAAAAGGAATTAACAATTGTTTCATTTTCTGTTAATGTCTGCAATGTTCTGTGTGAGGCAGTAACAAAACGGTAAAGTACCCCTGAGAAAAACCTTATTGCAGTTCTGCATTGTTAGAAAATGGAACTCAGAGCACTGCTTTTTTCTATGGGGCTCTTGATGGTTTACAAATCCTGTTTTATATTTCTGTTTTATCTTTTTAATAAAGGCACAAGTTTTTATTGGTTCTAAAGTACCATTTAAACAAGTACTTAGGAGAAAATTAGTGTTGGGTCATACGTTCATCTGTGTTCACACTGAAAATTTGTATGTTTTAGTCTGCCACTTTCGAGTCCAGTTTAAGCGAGTCTGAGATTGCTAAAGATTTGAGTGCTTTGTGCAGTGACGTACCGGTTCATGAAAGGCAAAATGTGTTTCCTGTGCGAGGAATCGAGTCCATGCTAACTTCAAGACCTACAACAAACACCATGGGTTTGAGTTTTTTTCTCCTGACTCCTCTATAGAGAAGATTCAACTCATCTTTGTGTGGTGTTGGAGTTGTGCACCTGGAAAAAAGTGACAGCTGCTATTTTCCTGCCTGTAAGTGTTCTGATGTTCAGCTGATGCTGGTTATTAATAGACTTGAGCCCTTTTGATACAGACTGAAGGTAGTAGCCAAGTTGATGTGGACCAGAGTAACTTGTTTGGTTTTTCTCCCAGACTGATTGCTACGTAAGTCAAATATGTTTATGATGAAGATACTAACGTACCAAGTATCATTAAGGTTTAAAACAAATAATTTTTGCCTTTGGAAAGAATAAATTTTTCTTAATCTTCTAGAACAAGAACACTTTGAGAACCTAAGAACGTGATTTGGTCACTGTTGGATGTTCTTGAGGCAGAAGTAAATGGTCCAAACTTGCATGTTTTATAAAGGCTGCAGAACGCTTCTTCAAACCTTGCACAAGAAATTTTGCATTTGCTAATTTCAAAATTTACAAAAACATTTGCTCCACATTAATCTGAAAAGTTTAGATTTTTCTCCTCAAATGTTAATTGCTCATCTGAATATAAGCTCTCAGCAGTACAGCACCGGCAAAATTTCTTGAGGCAGACAAAAGAGACAGAAGACGGCAAGTTCAAAATTTGCAGCCCCAAACACTGGTGGAACCGTAATGGAGGGCCTGGGATATCATCTGGCTTTTACCGCATCGGTGCGTTACAGCTGAGATAACACAAACAGGCACAGGCATCACCTAGCAGAACTAGTGAGCAAAATCTGTCTCTCCAATACGGTAAGTAGCACTGATTCAGCAATATGATCTCTGCTCCCCTGTGCCCCCCAGTCAATGCTTGATACACCCCCATATGAATGTTTATATCCCACAGGCTAACATCGGTGTCACTTGTTTGATTCCTTAAGTCAGGGTAGCTAAGCTACAGGAAAAACTGCAAGTAAACAGACTCCATGTGTGTTCTCTAGCAAGCACTGGCTTTCTGAAACCAGTTGTGTATCTGATGGATGTTTTTGTGGCTTTTGATGAAGAGCTGGTGTTTCTGTCATCTTTATGCAGACCACAGGTACCTTTTGTCCCAGTTTTCTCATGTTTCAGATGGGAAAAGGAAGAGAGCAGCCTGCTTAGGATACTGTTGAGGCCAGAGTTACTGTTGGTGTAAAAGCAGGCATTACTGAAAAGTCACTTTGACAAATATGAAATGTAGTAAAATGATTCAAATACGATTCCCCTAGATTTGCCGCTCCTAACCCCACCCACTCCCTCTTTTCCCCATGAGGAAATGGTTACTAAGAGAAACCTCAGACTAATACAAAGGAATCAAGTTCTCTAAGGGAACTGTATTGATGAACTCTAAGGGCGCACCAGTCAGTGGGGTGGAGAGGTCAGATTTTCCTGGCAGGCCCTGGCTGCAGAGGAGGTATCGCATTTAAGGTGGGAGGATGCCGTCTTCTGTCTGTCAGGGTTCTGTCCTGACAGCTCCCTAGCCATAAGCAAGGGCACTCTCTGCTCTGCCGAAGAGCATGATAGGCAAAATGAGGGAGAAAATCAGGAATTAAATTGGGTGAAGACAAGCAGCTGTTCAATTGTGGAGTTCAAACAGATTTGAGTACCGCTGCTGGCAGAGGCAGGGGGGCTGTAGGGGGTGCTCCAGGAAATAGGTCCTTCTGGTTCTGCACTGCAGAGCTGAAAACTTGCAGTGAGAAGAGCAGCCCTGCTTGTTGGGGGAGGTCAGAAGGAACATGGATCCTGAGAAAACAACTGTTCACAGTACTGGGTCACGTTGTACATATTGGTTTTGTGCTTTAATCTACTCTGTATAAGCAAGTCTTGAAAATAATTGTCACTAAAAGTAACAGCCTTTAAGCTTTTAGATCCATCACAATAATTATTGTTGCAAGCCATAAATAGTATTGTAGTTACTGTAGAATAGTCGGCACTGGCTGCAATTAGAAACTACGCTTTAGTATTCCTTACTGCTTTTTTCTTTTAAAAAAAGTCCACATACGCACAATAATCATGCACATAAAATGGTATTAAACTCCCAGTGTGAGGACAGAAGCTTGACATCGGGCAAGATTTCAGCATGATTTCTCCCCAAGATTTCTGAAATGTTTTGAGATGCTAAACCTGTCCCTGGGAAGATGAGGCAGGGAGATCCGTAAACAGAGAGTATTTAAAAGTACACAGCTAATACTGGTTTGTTTTTTCTTTTTCTTTACGGTTATTATTCACAGAGTGTACAACGTACACATGATCGCTGCTCCTACCAAAGGCATATTGTGGGACGAGGGCGGAAAGAGGTATAGGTTTGTCATAGCTGACTTCCTACAGTATTATCCAGAGATTGCAGTGTCCCGGGTTAAATGCATTTGTTTTTAAATTTTAAATATTGAGAGCGTCATTTTAGAGGGAGCTTGGGCGTTTCTATTTTTAGTGATTTGAGTAGAAATTGTGGTAATATTTTTGTTAAAGATGCCCCTTGAGCATGGAATTTGCAGGTACCAAGCTACTCTGGATACGCTTTCCTTAGAAACTGATCCTGTTCTCTAGAGTGCTAAAATGCCTGCAGTTTTCAGGTACTGTTCTGTCCCTCGTTCGATCTTGTGTGGCTCTTCTGTATTGTAAATAATCTTCTGGAGTTTGGAGGTCTTGGTTAAGTTCAATACTGTTCAATACGCACTCGAAGAACTTCTTGATCCCTGTGAAGTATGGTCTGGCTGTAGCTCACCAGAGCCCCAAGAGGAGTAAAAAGGCAGCGTTTGCAGCAGCGTTAGTGTCTGTCACATCTACCGAGAGGCATTGACTAGCTTAAACAGATCCACCTACATCCGGAGCACTGACCGACCATATTTACTAAAAATTGGAAAAAAAACAAACAACACAACCACCAAAAACCCACGACTTTGAGCTTCATAGCGTATGTTCTTTGAGGACAGAGTCTACAGTTGTACATACGGGGGGAGGCTCCAAATAGTAGCCACTTAACTCCGTGCAGATCAAGAACCCATCTTTCCCAGTACCTAGAAAATAGCCGGGTGTGCAACATCGGGGGCTTTTCTATCCCTAAATGGCACCAAAGAGAGCAGCTGCATATAAAGTGATTTGTTAAATACTGAACATATTTACTACACTCATTTCTATCAATTTATTTTGTATATATTGACAGCTTTTTTTATATGCATTTTTCTTAATTACTTAACTGTGATGAAATGTAATGAAGCTGTAAGTTGTCGTTTGTTTTAATGCCGATTAAAACTGGCAATTGGCTGTTTGTTTTCTGCAGCAATTACTTGAATCTTGTTTCCATGAGGTAGTGGTCTGATAATGTTTACAGGATTGCTTTCTTGGGTTTCGGGGGCTTCCCACCCCCAGAAACAGCACATGCTCAGCGGTCAGGCAGGTGCGCTGGGGATGAAGTACTGGGATCACCTTTACTGGCACCAAAGCATTAATGGTGACACGGAGATTCCCTTCCCTTTACATTGCTTAGCTGAAAACTTACATGCCTAGCATGTTCTTCTCTGATTTCTCTTCTCCCTTACCTTGTTACTATCGGCTTTATTGTGAGAAACTTAAATCTTTCTGAACAGCAATTTACAATCATAGAATTATCACAGAGAGAGGTGACATTCTGGCTAAGTCTGCCACCTCTCCCCTTTTTGATTGAGAAGAATAACATCCCTGGGTTATCTCTGCAATTATTTTTGTATTTGCCAGCAAGGGTCATCAACATTTGCACTAATCACCATGTCCCAGCTGTTCTTCTTCCACATGGTTATTTTTAATTGTGCTGCCTAAACTTGTAACGAGCTGTGTTTAAGTTTGAGGTGACATGTAAAAGATATATGTAATAACGACACACTTATTGTATTTTGTATGTTACACATAGGATTAGTCCTATGCACAGAGAAAACATGTTGCCATTTATAGTTTAATACTTGAAGTAACTTTTTAAAATGGGCTTTTATAAATGAATTAAATACAAAATCACATTGCTTTGCCTGGAAGTTCCTTCATGTTTTAATTGTACCGTGCAATTTCCCCTATGTATACTTTTCCATAAATGTTATCTTAAGCCATTTATAGTCATTGAAAGTGCATTCGAGATTTTTGTACATCAGTGTTCAGACCTGTTCATACTTCTCTGGAATATAGTTCATGTTTAAATAAAGTTGTACCATTTTGGAAAAGAGGCCTAAAGTGATAAAATGACTGGACTTGACACGAGTTCATCAGTGAATGCAACATTCAACTTAATAAAAGTATGTGAAAGCATCTGAAAATTGCTTAGCTGTACCATCTGTGTATTAGATCAGTGAGGAAAAACTGCCTATATGGAAAACATTTTGTAACTGTTCAATAGTTTTTACGCTGCAGCTGCACCAAACCTAACATTAGACTCACTCTTGCCCCATCTTCCAGGCTACTTAGCCTTCAAAGGGAAAATAAAAAGCCTGACTACATTCCTTCAGGACACTAGACTTGACTTAGAAGTCAGATTCCTTGCTTTGCACAAATCAGCTGTATTCCTTTTAGATCATCTTCTCTGCAAGAGGCCAGTACCGGCCACCTTGACACTGACATGATACTGCCATTTAAATTCAACAATTCTAGAAAGTTGAAAAAAAAAAAAGAAAGGAAGATTTTACAATTTTCTGTGGGTTCCAGCCTCATACACCTAATTCTGTAATTCTAGTTCATCTTGGTCTTTGCATGCCTGATGGAGCCTCATGTCAGCATCCTCAGTGGTGTCTCTACAGAAGTATCTCTTCAGAAGGGAGAGTGACCAGTGAGAGCCCTCTGGTCAGAACCAGTAGTTAATCCCTTTCACCAGATCAGGTGTGTTCTCCTCACTTGCAAAAGGAACTGGGCGAAGCCACACATCTACTTCAAATCATCATCGCTGCACTTGGCAACTCACTCCAGTTTATGGAAACCCCCTGAAGAACAGAAGGCAGGCAGATGGTAGAGACACGGAACTGTCTTTTTCTAAAGAGACAATAATTAGAAAACTTACACTGTTCTGAAGGACCACTGTTAATATAAGATTTTATATCCTGTAGCCAAGTCTCATTTGTCATACAGCCGTATACAGAATGACAAAACTACCATAATAGGTAAAACAGCAGACCCCGTGGTGGTGCATAATACGCACCAAATACAAATACGTCGTATTACTCAAAGTGTCCACTTTTTGGTCACATTTAAGTGGTTTAAATCATCGCTGATATATCTGTGCTCTGGGAACTTGGCTTTCATCAGGCTTCTGATGGCTTCCCATCTTGCACGTCTCTCTTCTGTGTTATGTTTGTACTCCTGTTCCCGTGTCAGGTAAGGTCGACTCAGCCAATATTCGTTCTCTGCTTCAATTTCCAACCTTCGGACCATTGCTTGCTTCATGGAAAGGGTAACCACTCTTGGTCGCCTGTACTTTCCAATCCATTGCTTTCCAGGAATTCTCTTTCGGAGTAATACTGTTGTTAAAAACATTATGCCTCAAAATATAAACAACAAAAAAATTCACTTACTACCTTAGGGACTAAACAAGAAAAATTAAAAGCTCTGCTCACACTTACTCGGCTGCCTTCTATCCGGCTGGTTTGAAGTTCAGAACCCAAATACTCACAGCCAGCTGCTATGTACAGTAAACAGTGCAATGACAATAATACAGGAAACTTAAGACCAGAAAAGGGAAGTCTTTATTTAGCTAAAAAGTTTACTTAGTTATCCTTACACTGAGATTAAAGCATGTCCTTTGTGAGTTATTTATGAAAATTCCAGTCACAGGTATTATTAAACAAGGATTCACTTCATTCAGTCCTCCTTCAAATAGTTAACTAACTACTAAAACAGGGAGCATTTCCAGGTCTACCTTCTACATCCAGATCCATCTTTTCCTCAGTATTAAGTTTTGAACTACAGTCCCTCCATAAATCTATTAGCATACAATTACCTAGTCTTGTATTCTAACTATGAGAAATCTGGTCTGTAGATAAAACCAATATCCTCCTGTATCAAACCAACTAGTGTATGTGGAAAGCACGAATACAGTTTCCAACACAATACCGAGGTGTAACAAAGAGGCATGAAAAGCCAAGTTACCTTTAGATTTGACACACGTGCTTTTCATAAACCTGTTTGTTGGTCCTACACACGCCTAACTTCTAGATGTCTCATTACATGGTATTTTCATCAACTAGTACGTCAGCCAAACGCTTGAGCATAAACCAGCACTACTGCTGAGAAGAGCCTCTCTGCCCTGCGCCACTGCGGCGCTACAGCTGCATGCCGCTGTTCTGCTCTCGGATCCACGACAGAAACGAAGCCGAGGGGGCTTCGCGAGGGCATCGCTGCCTCAGCCTCTGGTCGCCCTCCCGGCAGGGCAAGGCAGGGCAGGGCTACCCGTCTCCGCAGCAGTACCGGCTGCTCATCCTCAGGCCCCCGCCCGTTGCCCGCCTCCACACGGATCGAGGCCGATACGCGGCACGACACGGCTGCCCACCGGGGCTCCCCACTACCACAGAGGCCACCCGGGCCGCTCGGCACC
>VWZK01007214.1:234114-255270 GCA_013396935.1 Baryphthengus martii
CGGCGAAGCGATGCTGCCTGGGCAGAAGGATCTCCCGGTTCAGGGCCGGGCCAGACAGAGTAAGACCGGGCACAAACCCGCCAACCGACGCTCCGCGCTCGGGACAGAGCAGCGCTGCGAGACGCCGCAGCACCGCTGCAAGCCTTCTCCTTAACGGGCCCCTCCTCTCCACCCTCACTCACCGGCTCCGCTGACGGCCTCGACTTCCACGGCAGAAAGCAAGATGGCGGCGGCGGGGGGCGGCTCCTCTCGCGAGAGCTCGCAGCGGCCNCTGCCCCTCGGGCGCTCCCCCTTTCCCCTCAGGGCCATGGACGTGTCGAGGGGCTTCTTCGAGAAGCTGCGCGGCCTCTGCCTCACGACGGAGAAGGAGGTGAAGCGGCTCGAGCGGGCCCTGCGCAGAGAGGACACGGGTAAGCGCAGGCCTCGCCTCGTCCCCTTCCCGGGCCGGCCGAGTCCGCTGGGGTCGGGGCTTTTCTCCCTCCCAGGGCTGCCAGCCCTGCTCCGGGGCTCTTGCTGACGTGCCTGACCCCGAATCGAGACCTCGAAATCTGGAAGGTGATCTGGAATGTGGCTACTGATGACTTGTGATGGGTGTCGCGCCCGGACGCTGGGGCTGATGTCTCTGCTAAGATAGCCCCGGGAGGTGGGGAGTGGGCGGTTGTTCCACGGGAGCCCGTGGCCTGGGCTCCCCGCCTGCCATTGTGCCCCTGTGCTTCACGGGGCATATGGGGATGGGCCTTTTGTGAATTGATGGCTCCAGGGATGGGCCTGGGAGTAGCTCGGCAGGGTACTTACTATTCGGGCTCCTCCTCTTACCGTTGTCTCTCTGAGCTCCTTTGTGGGTGTGTAGGGAAAGGTTTGTGACGGCGAAAAATGGGATTCATGGGAATCGCATTCTTGCTTTTTTCATTAATTGAGCGAGGAAAATACACTTGCAGGGCTTGTTCTCTCTCTACGCAGAGAGCTCAAACTTCTAACAGGGTTTGTTGCTGGGATATGTCTTGTCACAGAGCATGTGACCTCTTTTACATTAGTTGTATCAGCTTTGATTTTTTAATGAAGTAAGTAATGACTGGGGCATGTGTAAGTGAACAATAATATAGTCTGTCCATTTGCAAAGAAGGCGTAAGAATTCAGCTTTTTGTTGATGTTTGTTTTTCACTAGTTATATCACTTTTTTCAATTTCTATTATTTCAAGTTCAAGCTCTGTAAGGATAAAAATTTAGCACAAATAGTCCTTGATAGCCCAGAGATATACCTACTGTACCAACATGTGCTATACATAAATTTTTACAGTGTTAGCTGCAACAGTCAAATGAAAGCCTGTGCAATTTCTTTGTGCAAATAGTAGACTTGTGCTGTGCAAGGTACCTGCCGTGAACTAGTTTTAGTTTCTCTTTGGTTTTCTCTATCGTAACTCTCTTTCACTAACATATGATAGGAGATCGTGTTCTGATGTAGCATGTACTTGCATGCTAAAGTACTCATCCTTCTGTTTTCTTTTCGAACCCTTTTATGTGAACATGAATATCAAAGACTATGAAGAGGAATCTCCAATAAGAGTCTTACATGACCTCCATTGTGAAATCAGGACTCTAAAGGTAATGCCTTAACAAGTTTTCTTCTTGGGTATTCCTTAAAATTACAATTCCATTTTCATCATTAAGCCCCAATACTACTTTGTTAGTCTGCCATTCTGCCCCTTATTTTACTCATTTACCTCTAAGTCCTCATAATGGTTGTGAATGTCAGGGTAGTACCCAAAAACTTTTGGGTGACTTGAAGTAGATTTAGCAGTATTTATTAGTTTGCAAACATTGTTGTCGCTCAGATGATCAGGGGACAAAGGTAACAGAGAAGTTGTAGCTATGCCAAGGTGTAGGAATAGGGAAGAAGGATTCAGGAGCAGCAGCTCCCTAATGAAGAGGTGTGCTTGTTTGTGTTCAATGACCAGCACTTAGAATAAAGCGAATTTTCAGGAAAGTTTCATTACCCTCAGCCATTCCATTAAACTTGTGAAGCATGCTCTACATTTTTTCACCAGAAGTAGGAAAAATTTGCTATAGAAATAAGCAAGTGTAGAAATAATTGGGAGGTAAGCTAGGATATATATTTAAGGCTTACCATCTCCTCCACACTAATTCTTTGTACGTGGGGAGTAAGAGTCCAAACTAATTGCTGTTTTCTCATATTTTTATGAAATAAAAGTATATTTTTATTTGAGAGGTTACCAGTAAGTAGTTATACTGGGAACTGTCAGTTTAACTTTGGTAAGTTATACACTCATGCCCTATATATCCCTGATATATGTGAAAAATAGGTAAGACCTACATTTGCTGCTTATCCTCATCTGAACTGAAGTTCAATACTTACTGCCAAAACACTTTATGTTTAAACAACTACCATGTGGTGATTTGAAAACCAGTATTTCTGTTTCCCCCTCCCCTGTGCCCTCAAAGGATGATCTTAATGCCAGTCTTCGTAAGAGTTACTCTGAAAAACAAGAAATTCATGATTTAATGAAGGCGAGTGAAATATTGATGCAAAGAAATGCAGCAGATCTTGGAAAAATAAGAGAGTTCTTCAAGAAATATGGCTACAAACCGCATGTCAAAGACTCTGCAGGTAATATTTCTTAGCAATACAGTATGTGAAGACAAATGTGGCTTTGTAAAATGTTTCTCTTTAGTTATATGTATATTTTTATTAAGAGATCAAGTACATCTGTTGTTTGCTTTATAAGAACATCCAAAGGGTAAAAGATTCTGTTGTGATTGGTGCCATAAGAATAAACCAAAATACAAACTAAAATACAAGCAAAGAGTTAGATCTCATGGCATGCTCCTAAGTTAGTGTGTGGTTTTGTTTTTTTCTTTAGCAACAGTCATATTCAGGAAACATGTTGTCAAACATGTTTTCATAACCCAGAGAACTCTGCTGCTTCAGCTTCTCATGCTGAAACTGTTGTAGATGCATCTAAATTCATTTGCATTCATGTGATGATACCATTAACTTAAATCACCATAGAAAAAAAAAAATCCTGTGCTTTGTAGCACAAGTGGGACAAGAGAAGCACGTATGAGGATTAGGTGGCAAGCGGTGGTAGCTCAGTCATTGGAGGAGGAAAGATCCTTAATCCAGTCAGAAAGTGCGCATGCAGCTATGTGAAAAATCGATACATGCCAAATGAGTTGAAATTACTGTAACTGTCACTACTGTGCGTACTCCTTTTTGATTTCAAGAGCCCAGTCAATCTTGAAGAAGTCTTTGGCAGGGCACATCTTGACTTTCCCCTCAGCGTTATCCAGTCATCACACAAAACAAAGTTGTGGATCGCATTGTCACCTCCGAGTTAAGCTACCACAACTGTTTTATCATGATATGGCAGAAGGCTCTGATTTTATAGTTCGTTTCTGTCCTGTCTGTGCCTTTAAAGAAGACTCCGAACAGAGCTACAAGCTTCATTTATTTTTTAAGATGTATTTTTAAACTAAGTGTCTCTGAATATGTAATACCAATACACATGAAAAGGTAACATCACTGCCATGTTATTTAAAACAGTTTGTTTTTTTTCTCCCTGGCTTTTTACATCATGCAGAAATTCACAAATATTTTAGGGTGTTTCAACTTCTCTAACTAAAGAAGTGTACATTTTACACATTTGCTTATTTCTGCAGTGGACTGCTTGTTATCTAAAAAGGGTACCCCTCTTTTCAGGAGTTTTTGTTGCTACTTCATAACCTTTCTTCAGCACTGTTTTTCTGAAGAATGAGCATCCTAGTACTATGTGCAGCCTTTGCTCTTTCCCAAAGCCATTTTCTGTTCTATATAAAGTTTCTTTTCGTATTATTATGTTGTACATTTTTAACAACTTTCCACTCTTGCACTGAAATAAAAACAAATAAATAGATTTAAGATTAGCACCCATGCAGGGTGGTTAATTCTATTAAAAATACACTTGTAGAAGTATTTCCACTTCATTTTCCCTAGAAATATTATTTACCAGTAGAGTGGAATTCCGTAAACCTATGTGACCTGTATTGTAAATATAGCTTGGCCCGACAAGAGCTTTTGATACCTGCTGTAGTTTGTCCTGGCTTCAGCAGGGACAAAGCTAATTTTCTTGCTACTAGCTGGTACAGGGCTGTGTTTAGGATTTAGTGTGAGAATAACACTGATAACACGCTGATGTTTTTAGTTGTTGCTAAGTGAAGGACTTTTCAGTTTCCCATACTCTGCCAGTGAGCAGGTGCACGAGAAGCTGGGAGGGAGCATGGCCAGGGCAGCTGGCCCAGACTAGCCCAAGGGATATTCCATAGCATAGAACGTCAGGCTCAGTAAATGAACTGGGAGGAGTTGGCTGGGAGGGGGCAGATCACTGCTCAGGCATCGGTCAGTAGGTGGTGAGCATCTGCACTCTGCATCACATGTCTTTTCTTGGGTTTTACTTTTCCTTCTTTTTGTTATATTCCTTTTCATTGCTATTGTCATTATGTTTTGTTATTATTATTCTATTTTAGTTATTAAACTGCTTTAATCTTAAGCCACAAGTCATACTTTTTTCCAGTTCTCCCCATCCCACTGGGCGAGTGGCTGCTTGGTGCTTAGTGGCAGGCTGGAGTTAAATCACAACATAGCCTCAGGTTCAGTGCTTTAAAGTGGAAGACGGAATCTATTTTTTATTATAATGAATTTTTAAAAAATTGAGGGGTAAGCCCTAATTTATTTTACAAATGCTTAAAACAGAAACTTCTGACTCTGTTTTTTTATTATTATTCCTTTTCTCAAACAGAAGAGAAGGAAGAAGTAGTTAACAGTGATTCAACGAGGTCTGTCCAGAATAAATCTGATGAAGAAAAAGCAGATGTACCTCAGCTTCCAACTTGTACTGAGAAGCCACTGGTGCCCAAAGACCCACTGCGTGACCCCCGACTTTCTGATTTTGGTCTTTCACAATATGCTTTCTCCAGGCCTTGGAGTGCAGTGAAAGGACAACGTGCAATAAATGCCTATCGAGAAAATTCAAAGACCAGGACTCCACTAAAAACACAGAGCCCCTATATTTTGGCCAAAACACCAAAATGTATGTTAAAGATGGACGATTATGAGTGTGTAACGCCAAAAATTGAGAACTTTGGCATTAGTGAACATACCATGTGTCTGAATGAAGATTATACCATGTCACTTATTCACAAAACGGCTCCGGCAAGCAAAAAGTGAGTAAATTACTCAAGGTTCAGATTATTTCTGTACCGAATTTTCTGTCATTCCTTCTTGTACTAATTTCTTGCTACTATTGCTCTTCTTTCTTCAAGCAGGTGATATTTTATTATGTACTATCTAGTTAGTTCCACGTCTTTATTCGATTCTCTGCGTATCTTTTTAACGTACACTTTGCAGTACCAAGGACTGCCAAGGAGTGTGTATATATACTCCTTCCCTTGACTGCACCATGATAAAAACCTTCCCTACACAATCTGTTTACAAAGGGAAAGTGCACAGCATACCTGTGATTATCTGCTTTCCTTAATCTTGGATTTGAGGGCGTGTTGTCCACAGTAGGTATTACATAGCCAATTTAAACAAGTTTTAGGAATACAGACCTGCAAAAAATTTCTAATCATTCAGTAAAAATGTCCCATTGTAGAAACTGTGTTATCTCTTACAGCGTTAGCTCTTTTTGCTCCAGTCATCTGTTGAAAAGATTATCTCTGGATTTTCATGGTTCTAATTAAAATTTTAAAAATTTGCAGCAGTGAGATGTAGAATACCTTAACACTAGAAGTGTTTTTCTGCGCTGAGATAATGGTAGTTAGATCAGGGCTTTTATAGTTAGTATTGGCAACACGTTCAATTTTAAAGCTGACAGTATTTAAAAGAAACTCACTGTTCTCCAGCTAAATATTTGGTAGTTAGAGAAGTTACTCAAAAACCAAGAACCATATTCAAAATAAGTTGTGAAAATAATAATTTAACTTTTTTTTTTAATCCTTAATATTTGCAGTATAGGCACAGGCGCGAAATTCTTCAGAACCATGCCAACTTTAGTGACTGTCCCCCAAAGATTCAGTTTACTGCAATAGTTAAAAGTTGTGTGCTTTTTGTTTGGTTGGTTTTTCTAATTAAGATTTTGGGGAGGGGTAGCAAAAGTGTAAAGATACATTTTCTTTTTAAACAGTTTTGGGATTTGTCCTTTTGAATAGTTACGTGAATACTATAATGTCTATAAAGCTCTATAGTGTTTGAATTGCAACAACAGAAAAACTGTTATCGAATCCTTAAGGATACTAATTCAAAAATCGTTCCCTCTCAAATAATATTTTGAAAATAGCTTCAGCTTATCACAGAATGTACGTTCTTCTAATGTCTATAACTTTGGTAACTGTACTAATTTTCCTATTTCATGAGAACTGTTGTAAGTGTGATTGTCAACTTTAATTACGGCTGTAATTTATACGTGGATACATCCACAAATGTAGATTCTATTTCTGTGGCTTCTAGTGAAACAGTTAGACAGTCCACTAGTGGTATTTATATATATAATAAAAACAAAATCGTGCTAGCAGTCTTCCATACCCCTAACAATAATATTACAATTCTGTAGAGAATTAGTTACAGCGTGATTGCTGTTTAAAACATTGCCATAATTAATGACTGAAGCAGATGGACACACCGTAATTGTGACTAAAGTTAAAGCTACATATGGATTCCGAATTAATGGCATATACGAGAGGTCGCGACATTAAATCTTTAGAGTTAAAATGTTGTTTAACTGTCTGTTAGCATATTCGTTTTGTTTATTTTGCAAGATTAGAGTTAGCTTGCAGTTTGATCAGGAAGGTTGAAACAAACAGTTTCTTACCTCCAAAGGCACTCATCTCACCTCTTAGTGAGAAGGCTCAGCTTGTTAAATGGGCAAAACACTTAACCAGCAAACAAAAACATATTAAAAAAGAAAGTTGTTGGGTTATTTTTCGCTAGATAATGGGCAGAATCTCTTCCACTAGGATCAGAAAAGCTACACAAAATACTAGTACAAATGAGGTACCTTTATACCTGTAGTTTCCAGGTACTAGGACTTTCCCAGAAACAGTCCTGCCCTTTCATATTGATTGCCTGTGCCAGCCAGTTCTTGTACCCAGCTGAAACCTGTCTAGCAGCTGTGCATTGTGTGAAAACCACTTTAAAAATTCACCTCAATGTTCTTAAAAATACTTAGTAGGCCTCAAATCCTTTGTTTCTCAGGTTTTCAGTTTTGAAACAAGTGAAAAGAAGTATATACTTTGCACCTGCTACAAAACTGAAACCAAAAGTAAACAGGAACGACGGGGTGGGGGGGAAGCATCTGAACAAAAGTGTTTATTGTTATACTTGTTCTCCATTGTAAAAACTAAAAATCATATGGATTCAGGTATCTATTAATACTTCCACAACAAAACTGACATGAAAAATTACTTTGTAACTCAAAATTTGAGATGTGTTCATCTAAGTAAAATACACTGCCTCAGATGGATTTTGTTGGTTTTGGTTTTTTTAAGCTTAGGCTTTTTGTAGAGAAGCTCTAAATCTGATTCTCATAGTTAAGATAACTATTTAAACATTTACAATCATCTTCTTACAGACACGCTTTTGTGTAGAGTTCAAGTAAACTTCCATTTTTTTGCCTGATGTTGTTTCTTAACTGCCTACACCCTTCTTCCACCAGACAATTTTGGATATGAAAAAATAATTCTAAAATTTCTATTTTTTTACTTCTGTGGAATTGCTCTTAAATGGCTTTTCACTCTGAAGTCAGCTAGTGATTAACAGAAATAATATTATTCAAAACTTTAAAATTGAATTAAAAATTTTTAGCGTTCACAATAGCATTAGTACGTTAAGAGCCAAAAATATTTCCTCTTGTTTAGAATTTTGTAGGCAATAGGCAGTTCAAAATAAAATAGGCTGTACCCTTAACACAGAACTGATCTTCTGGGACAAAGAATATTGATCCTGCCCTGGAGAGGTTTTTTGTTTGTTTCATTTTGGATTTGTTTTTTTTAATCATCTTTGAGGAAATTAGTTCTTGACTTGCATGTTGGTGAACAAATACTAGAAAAGCAATCAAGTTGACAGTATTCCCATGGTTATTATTTCTTCAAATTATTTGAGAGCTAATTGTAGGTTTTGGTTTTCAGATTAGTTAAAAAAGATAATCATGAAGTGAAAGTACCAGAAATGACATCCAGGGAAATCATGGTTACTCCTGTGTCAAAAACAAAAGTGATACCTGAGAAAGGTGAGTTACAAATATATTAAATACACATATGCATTTTTTCATATAATGCATGTGAGTGCATTGTGAACACATGGTAAACTTTTAAACTGTGTTTCTTGCTCAGTATAGTTAATTCAATATCAAAAAAATGAAATGGTGTCTTCTACAGGGAAGTTTCTCGCTTCAGTGTAAATCTTTGTTCATTCTTCTACTCACATGCATCTGGAATTATGCAGAGGGATCCATTATTTTGTAACTGCAACTTACCCATATTTGAAATAAAAATACTATTTTGCCAGTTTAGCCTTTTTTTTCTGAGAATACCCATTAGATCTGTTTAAAGATGGGAAAAACTGCTTTGAAAGACGCTAACAAGACAGTAGCTTAGAGCTTTCAAGAGTAGTGCTGAAAACTCTTGAGAGTGGATGTAGCATTTTCTTTTGAAAATGTGAAGATCTTGGCACAAACATGGTGACAATGTAATATATAAAAAGCTAAAGCAATGTTGACTTAAGTTTGGCTTTTCAGATTTATTACTTCTGTTTTACATGTGCATTTGCTGCTTTTGTGGTATTCGGTGATTTGGATGGTTCTTCATATGAAAAATACCAGCTAAAACGACACGAATGTTTTACAATATGCAAATCTACGAAAAGCTATTAGACTTAGAAAACTAAACTAGGGCATATCTGTGTATGTATGTGTATATTTTAATTTTTATTCTTCTACCCACTCCCTTCCCCCTGCCCCTAATTTCAGCAGCTGACTGGATGGCTTCTCCTATGGTACTTGTGTTCTGTACTCCTGATGTGAAAATCTCTTCCAGAACAAATAGTGTAGTATTATCAAGGTCACCAGAGACAAATGAACCGCCTCTTCCCACTCACACAGAAACACCACATTGTCCAGATTTTGAAACAAGATGGCTAAAAACAGAAGCTAAGGTAGTAAATAACAATTACGTACATTTTCACTGACTTTTTAACAAACAGTTTTTTTCAAAGTCTGTTTGACTATTTTTTGTATGTTGTAGCAGATCTTTCTAAGGGTAATTTAGTAAGAACATGTAATAAATACTTAAGTAAATTAACTGAAGGCATTTAATACCTCTCTTGCAGCAGGTAAAGCAAGGGGAAAAGACTGAGTCAGTGACCAAGAACGATGCAACAGACAAACAATACAGAGAGGATAAAATTCCTTTTGCTGTGAGCTCTGATGAGTATCTTAAACATTTTGGAGATCCTTCTCCTCCCAAAATAAAACCCTATGACCAGTTACTCAGTACTCCTCCACCTCCAGAAATAACAAGGATTCCAGATGATGTCTTACAGGTTAGCTAATATACTTCTTTTTCTAAATACTTTTATTATCAAAATAGTAAAATTAAAAGGGCTTAGTTCTATGAAATTTTATTTTTTAAAGAATTCTCTCTTACTTATTAAAAACATAGAAACTATAATCCTAGTTTGACTTCTTATGTAATTGTTTTTATTACCTTTTCATTTCCTGTAGTTACTGTCCAAGTACAATCATAAAGTAGACTCTTCTAAAGCCAAGGAAATGGAGACCAAGGCAGGAAATAGTACAAGACATGAAAGTTATTTCACTGATCACTGCAACAAAGAGAACAGGTAAGATTAAGTTTTACAAATTCGGTTAGGTAATTTAACTTGGAGGGGCTGTGAAGATGCTTTTACCTAAACGCATTTAGATATTCGTGCAGCTGCTTGCTCTTCAGCAACCAAAATAACTCTCGTTGCTGTGACAAAATAACTGCTCTTTGGCATGATATCTGACTGCCTTTATTGTAAAGAACAAATATTAAAATTAATTGTGTGGTTGAAATCTCTCAACTTAAAAAAAAAAAGTAATAGAGCTTTACTTGTTTAGCTGTAGATATATTTTATTTTGTGGCAAACAAAGCACCAGCGAATATTGTCTTCTGAGTAAATTAGATGATAAAACTAAGTATCCTCTGATTTCTATGTAAGTGACACAACCGATTTCATGGTCTTTTTGACAAAGTTATTTGAAATGCAAAGCCACCTTATGAACAATATATGAAATGAAATTAATCTACAGCAAGTATGAGTAATCTTTGAACAAATGGAATAATAGCTTTAGAAAGAACTCATCAATTTGAATAGAAAGAAATTTTCTGACAACTTGCTGAAGTGTAGATATTCTTGATTCAATGTAATTAATATATATTACACGTTGATTATCTGATAAACTTGGGGTCAGTGCATTATTCAGGTAAGAGATACAAGGAACACATGGAGTCAAATAATCACAAGAAGTCAGAATGAGACTGATAAAAGCAAGTACTTGGAGTTGGAATCCAGTTGAGTAATCAAATAGAGCTAAGCTCTTAACTTTAGTTGACTTTTACTATTATTTTGACAATATAAAAAAAAAAGTTTTCAATGTTTCTGTCTTCCGCTAATTCAAAATATGATTTGAGGTAATGAGATTATTTACTCTTTGTGGTATATTTGCAGGGGATACCCTGGATTTTTCAAGCCAAATATCTAAAACGAAGCTGAAGATCATGATGAGACTGTTTCATATTCATGGATCTTACCACTGGATCATAACAAGCTCAAAAAGTAAAGTAAAATGCAGAGAACCATACAAAGGAAAAGCTTTTTTAATGGAGAAAAAATATTTATCCGTGGTCTGGATAAACTTGAACTAACAACTTTGTACTTAATTTTTTAATGAAATCGTTGACGAAATATACTGAGGGGTTTTAAACATATATATGCTTCAAAGAAGGCTGGGGTCACGTATGAGGTAGTACTTCAGTTGTTTCACCCCATTCTCATGTTTGCCTATGTTTGTGTTTGCAGTAGGCTATAGAGAAGTGTAGTTGGGCTGCAATAAAGGGAAATCCCAGTATATTGCCCCAGAAAGTGAGTATCTCTAGAAGTTCTGGTGACACTGCATTTTTTTCAGGGCTGAGTCTGAATTGTAGTACTTCAGCAAAAACTAGTCTCCTTTTTTTTTTTTTTTCTTTTTTTAATCTGTATTGGAAGAGTAACTCCTGCTTTACTGTTGAAAGCGCTTCTATGCTATTAGTCGCTTCTGCGATACTAAGACTTGTCAGACATGCTACTGCATCAGGGTCTCTGTTACCTGTCTGACAGACAGGCATTTCTTAGGCTGCTGCTTCTTTCTTCTTTCTTATAGTTTGTTTTTTTTTTACATCAGCATCATATTGGGTGCTATATGTCAGTTTTCCTTTTGACAGTCTAACCTCTGTAGCCCTTAAAGGTGACTAGCTCAAATATGCTTTTTTTTTTTAAAACATATTGTGCAATTGGTACTGGTTATATGTATCTTCAACGGCTGGAAAGGTTCCTTGGTGGGCATGTAGGTGATTGCTTACTCTTTTGTGCTGCTGCCATATGCATTCTGTAAGTGGTGGAGTCACTTGTAAACATGCACATCTGTCCCTGTCATATCTGACCAAGCTTAAGTCCTCACAGCTGTTTGACACTTTTTTAGTATCTGGTAGTAATTAGCTTTTTTTCCTACTGGAGACTTTAGTTTTGCCCACAAGAAATCCCAGCTACATGTCGTTGTTTGGAGCCAGTTTGCTGTTGCCAGCATCAGCTATTCCTCTGAATGACTCCAGGACTGCTCTTAGCAGCTGTATGCAGTCTACCTATTGATGGCTAAAATTCTATCATTTAGAGGAGGATGGACATACACCACATGAGAGGCGAGAGACTGTCCCAGGACAGGAGGAGAAGCATATGCTTTTAACATTCTGAACACAGCTCACCTTTTCTTTAAGTCCTCAGGATATCAAGTATTTGGAGATGCCTGAAAGTATTTCTCCAGTTGCTTAGATGGACTTGTCCTGGCTAAAACCTAGCAAGTAAAGGAGCCTTTTCTTGCTATTCCAGTCATTCTCCAGGATAAATGTACCTCAAATTAATTGGAGAAGCTGATTTTTGTACTAGTTCTGGACTGAGCACACTCATTTTTCTGTGCTATCTTCTGTTTAAAAATGTGTGTATTACATATGTCAGTCTGTGAGCTCGATCAGCACTCTTGAATACTAAATAAACCTGTCTCAGATGCTTGGTGGCTGCTTGGAAAACTAATCATCCTGCTGCATAAAAACACTTACTACTTCTACGCAGCTCCTTCAGAGAGTGAAGCCAGACCTGCTTCCACCACCTTCAGACTAAAACCACTGAATGGGTTGGACCCTAGTCATGGTCTTAAAAAGGCACAAAGTATTCTGCTCCAGAGCAAGAGTCTTGTGGGTTTTTTTGGTTTGTTTGTTGTTTTTTTTTTCCCTACTCATAGTAGTTCTGCCATGCAGTTGGCTGTGTGGCCAGCTTATAAACTGCACGAGTTCAAACACTGGAACAACCAAGGCTGTGGCCACAGGCAGAGGGTGAAACTCTACTTAAGCCAGGAGGGCTGCTGAAGAAAGGTTTGTTCCCCCGCAAACTGAAATAAAAGTGGAAATAATGCAAAAGAACTTAAAACCAAAAGTTAGATGTTGGTTTGTTGTGGGATACATCTGCTAACTGCATTAGCTGTTGGAAATTGCAGTTGAACAAACAGCTAAATAAGTAGCGAACGCAGTATTTCTGTAAGGTGTTAAAGTGCAATCTAGTTCAGGTGCCCAGTGGCAGTTGCTCTGCAGTCCAAACCCTAGGTTTCCCAAAGCAAAGTCTCAAACACAAAATCTCATAAAAATAAAGAATAGAATGATACAGCAGCAGGGTCAGCTTGAGCTGGGTGCCTCCAGGGAGAGACCCTGACCAAAGAAATCCCCGGGCGTTTATATCCTTATGGACTATGCATCTGCCCTTGGCGTGGTCTTCACGTGCCTTTCACACACCCTTCTGTCCAGGAGCAAGTCTGGCCTGAGGTCCTCTGATACCTTTTGATTCCTTACTTGATTCTTCCACTATCTTCAGGCAGCAGGCTGTTCTCTTCTTTAGCTGCAGCTGTCGTTAGTGCTTGTACCCCACTTATCTTCTAGTTTGTGGTGGCTCCAGAGGCCCTGTCTTGCTTGAATAGACACCAGTTTAGTAAATCTAGATGGAAGTTCACAGCTTTGGGCTAAGGCTTCAGCTACTTGTGCTAAGTAGAGCTAAGCAAACAACATACTACATCACACAGTGTTATAACTCTTGATTCATTCTATTTAAAACTTACTTATTTAAGCTAAACAACCCTCACCTCTTAACAAAAGAACAGTCATCGCCTGAAAATAGGCAAAATTGACTCAGAGTACTGTTCTGTGCTGTGCTTAATTTAGTTTAACTGGGGGCTGCTTCCACTGGAGGCTGTTTCACCATTTCTCTTGCACGGAATCTAGGGGTTGTGCAGTTTTACGATAGATTCCTTCCATTTGCTGAGTCATTGAAATGCCAATCAATTTTCAGTTCCAGTTTGCCTTCCTCAACAGTAATCTCAAACGCTAGATCAGATGTGAGGGAAGGGTGAAAATGGGATGCACACCTAGAAGTAGCCCGCAGTCAGAAAAGACTGAACCAAGCACAAAACCTCACTTCAGGATTTAGGGACACCTCGGAAGCAACAAAAAAAAACCATAACCTTTAGTTTTCCTTCATTTACCCTGGTTCTTAATCTTTTAAAGTATATCAAATGTGTCAGCTAACAGAACCTTCTCTCCATAATCATCTCATTTGCTTGAGGAACATCTCCATTTTTCTGCCTAAGAACTGCCTTTGGGTGGTCAGTGCTTGCTTATCTTGGAAATCTTTTGCCTGAGGTTAAATACAAATATAGATCTTGCAGTGAATTGAAACCTACCAGATGGCTGTCAAATGGATAAATGACAAGCATCACATTTAATGTCTCCCATTGTGCTTTTACTGATGGTTTTATAAATCATTGGAGCAATAACTGAAGTCCAGGCTTCCTTGGTTGTTTAAGGCATCAGGGATGCTTTACATTTTCTGTAATGAGGTATTTGCTTTGTTCCCTGTTGTCATTATGCAGGTGTTCCATTACTCATGGTGGTCTCATGTGCTCCATCAACAGCTGTAGCTGATGTTGGAGCTGCCTTGTGTTTTGGGAGTACCTTGTTTCCCCATGGGACAGCATTGCAGAGATTCTAGCATTTATAAGGAGCAGTGACAACATCCAGTGGCTGTGCTATAGAATCACATGTACATTAGGCCACAGGAATACAACCTTCTAACAGGAAGACATCAGTCAAAGCTGGTTATATTATTCATCAAGTTAACTTAAATGTGAAACCTTACGCCATTGCAGTAATACCTACTTTTACAAAGGGCCAGTTGACATCACAGTAGGGAGCTCACCAGGTCTGTGAATTTCTTTGATCTTGCCTACTTCAAGGTGGAGTTTTTAAAGAAATAATAGCACCAGTGTGCTCACACAAGAAATGGTCCAGGGAAGAAGACACAGTTCTACAAAGTATTTCTCCTGAAGAGAGACCAAGGGAAGGAGAGTTTGCAGAATGACCATCAGGAAGGTGCTCAAATATCGTCATATTAAAGCCCTGCGGTTACGTTCCCCAATACTTGCTTGCGCAGTTGTTGTAGACCAATCTAAGGCCTTGCTGCACGGTCCCGCCTTTCCTCTTCCCCAGCTGCAGGTCCCACACCCTCAGTTGCATCACCACAGTTGTGGCTGCAGGCAAAACCAATTCCTGCTTGCTCAACCAGCAGGCACTAATTGTTGTTTTCTAAGGTTAAATTGTTCATGGACTCTGCATGCTGACCCAAATCACTGCTCACCTGCAAAGGTATTGATGGGTGTTGAGGCAAGCGAAGGGCAGCAGTCACTGGATTGTCTTGCAAAGTGTTGAAGAGGTCAAGTGAGGTTTTGGGCCAGGATGTCTCTACTTAAGCCTGTCAGTTCTGAGACTGAAAATACCCTGGGGAGAGTCTCAGACACCCCAGCCCTTAGTCATTGTTTTATCATCTCCAGCACCTTGTCCCAGGCACCTGCACCTCATCACCGACAGGCCCTTGCAGGCAGGCACAGCATCTGCTGTGCACAGCTTTACAATGCACATTCCCCACAGCCCTGCTCTGTCCGAAGGAACTGATGCCTCTTTTATTTTTTTAACTCAGCTGATCTGCTGTAGTGTCTATAGACAAGCGCCGAGACAAGAGCAGGAGGTAATTGGATCATTTTGGTTTTGGCATCTTAGCTGTCGCATCACTTAACAGCGCTGGTCTTTGAAGATGCCCATTTCACTGTGCTACATCCCATGGGTGGGGTGTGGGGCACTTTTCCAGGCCTTGCTAGGGGGCCCAGCTCACCAGGCTCAGCAGCAGCTGGGGAGGGGCAGGGGTCACAGGCACTAGAGACCTGCACAAGTGGCCCAGGCGTTTGTAACCAGTTAAAGGCAGAGAAAAACTGAGCCCCTCTAAGGAAGGACAGGGACAAGACAAGGCCTGAAGAGACACCTGCAGGGGGCAAGGGTATGTGTGGTATCCCTGGAGGGGTCTGGGCAGGAGGTTAGATCTACCTGCTGGCTGGAGTGCTGGAGAAGGGGGTGTTTTACCTCTGAGAAAGTATAAACTCAGGAAACTTTTTTAAAAAAAAAAAACTGTCATCGTAGTTCTTCACCTTTACACAGCTGGAAGATAAAAACCACTCTGGAGGGGTAGTTGCTAGTGAAAGTGCGGACACGAAACTTGAGAGTTGTGTGTTAGAGCTTTAAGCATCCAAAAAGAAAAGAATAAAAAAACCTCATTGATCTTCCTTGATGAGGGACAAAAATTCCTCAGGAAATCACCACATACAAAGCAAGTTCTGTAGACTGACAGATCTGGAGGTAGTGTTGTCTACACCTCTTTGCTTCCTGAGCATATAGGATTGCTCGCTGTTGTTGAGTTTTGAGACCTTTTTAATTTCCCCGAACCACAGTGCTGTATGTACTTTGCTCTTTTGAGGGACCGACATCCTTCCTCAGTTGTTATAGCAGCTTTGGAAGACAGACACAACCTCGGTACTGAGAGTGAATCCCCTTCTGCGCAGTAGGAGCTCAGCAGGTGACAACTTTCACTTACCATTCCACCTCTTGCAACATCTGCAGGGTTGTATCCCAGTGCTGTCTTTCACAGCCGCTCACTGTATCCCAACGGCCGAGTTCAAAACCACTGCTGTCGGCCTTGATTGCACAGGGGATTTTTGATGTAAGAAGCACCTAAACCTTAATTGCACTGATCTCTCAAAGTCTGTTCTGCCATAAAAATAGGTATGGAAAGTTGAACTCTCTTTGCTTTGTGTGACGTACAAAGTGTTTTGGGGCAAATCTTTTTCTCGAGAGATGTTTAGTTCAAAGCAACTGGGGAAGAGGTGAGTTGTTGATGCCTCCGTGGCAGCCACATGAACTCTGCTCCTAAGCAGTCAAGCTGAAGTGTTTGCTACTGAAGGCAGTTCTGCATGGTCACTTCCTGGTGATTTTGCTTCATGAACCACCAAGTACAAAGCCAGGAGGTGCTCCTCTTTTTCTCTGAAGTGTGTGAAGACCTGCCCCAGGCTGAGCAAGCACAAGACCTCAGTGGGCCACGTCTCCTACTCCAGCAGCAAAGCCAAGCCGCTCCCAGCGCGGCGGAGTCACAGACATGGGCTCGCTTGCTGCTGTTCCCTTCTATAGTGACCACATTTAATTTTGAGAATTATCCTTAAATGCAATTAAAGGAAAAACCAGGCCACAAAACTGCAGAAGTGCCCATATTCCCCTGTACCTCTAATGGCAGGTCTGTCCTTGCCTTTGGTGGGAGGCTGTGCAATTCCCTAATTACACACTGGTTACTGCAGGACTCGCTTCGCTCATTCTGCAGCATGGACACTGCCCTGTGGTGAGCAGGCCACTTAGCAGTGGTCTTCACTTTTCTGTCCGCCCAGGTCTGTAAAGCACCAAAAACCAAATAGCTGATCTGCTGGTGCTGACCCAGCACACAGCTGGTAGGGGTTCCAGCCTGACCAAACCTGCTCCTGGTGACAGAGAAGTCACTGAGCTGTTACAGCACAGGGGCTCCTCAGAGTGGAAGCATTGTGGTGAGTCTCCCCTTGGCACTAGAGGTGACTGACTTCACTCTGGCAAAACATCTCACCTCCGGCCACCCTAGACCAGCTCCATTGGCACTTCCAGGGTCACAGTCCTCTATAAAAAAAAGCATTTATATTGTATTTTCTTGAGCTCCTTTCAAAAAAAGGGTGGGGAGCACTTCTCAACCTCTTCAGTTTGAGGGGAAAAAGTGACTCAGATGCAGGTGATACTGCAAACGAGGGTCACTCATGCAGGCTTAAATCCCAGCTCCCTAACTTAAAAGCCAGAGAAGGGGGACAGAAGAGGGTGAACCATGGACAGAAGTGAACTCAAAATCCCTCAGGCTATACTGCACTGAGGGACCCCTGAGAGAAAAAAAACACAACAAAAATCCCAGCTCACAAAAGCAAGCACATCTTGTCCTCATCAGACAGAAACACCTACCTCAGTCTCAGTCTCTGCTCTGCTAGTGCCTTCAGCAAAGAAGCAGCAACAGCTTTTACTTCTCTTGCTCTTGCCTTTCTGTCAGCACACAGGGGCACAACGTGCAGAAAACAAGGGCCTGGCTCTCTCCAGACCAGCTGGATGCTCACGATCAGGCAGCAGAGGCACACACAGCCAGGGACAGCCAGAGTCTGTCAGGTAAGAGCCACCTGCGTGTCTCAAGATCTCCCCCTGCAGAGGCAGAAGAAACCAGCAAGCACAGAGCTATAGGAAGCCACAGGCCCCATTCTCCCGCATTGCACTGATCTGCTGGGAGGTGGGTCACCCTCTCTTTCTCCTGCTCCTTAAGAAGCTACCAGCCAACATCTGCTGCTTCCCAGAGGGTAGTGTCCATGACATAGACCAATCTTCCAGTATTGACACTGCTCCAAATCCACAGACTGGCATCATCAGTGGTCTGCCCTGGCTCCCCTGATTCTCCTGCAGGACAGACAGCCTCACACAGCTCATCTCTGACCTTTCCTCACCAACATACCTATGTCAGCAGGGAGAGTAACACTGAGCCTGGCTGCCTTCAACCACACCGCTCACATGCTCCTCCTCCAGAACACAGTCAGCAGTGCTTTAAGGAACCCTCCTGTGCAAGGAATCCCCCTTAGGCCACCTACCTCTACTCATTAAGCCCAGAAGTTGTAAGATAAAGCCTTTGGCCCTCCTTCAATTTCTATTTCTGCTTAAAAGCCAACTTCCAAATTTCTCTGCAGAAATCCACTCTCCCAACAAACCAAAAACTAACAACACCACACCATCAAAAGATTACTAACATCAACCTTTATTCCAAACAAGACAGAACTACGGAACACCTGTAATCCCTCTGGTCGTATTTTATGGAAGTCTTGAAACACTGGACACATTGACTTACTGTTCAAGCTATAACTATCAGGGATAGGATGATGGCACTACTAAAAATAAGAAGTGTTTCCTCTAAACAAGTAAACTAAAAGTTAAAGTTTAAAAGTTAACAGTCATTTCTGACGCTTAGCTTTGTCTTCGGGTGTTCTTGCTTAGCAACAAAAGCAAAAAAAAAAAATAAGCCTGCTTTAGAACAGCAAGTAGGAATAAACAGAAGATGTAATCATACGAAGAAGCAATAGTTTAGTACGGCCTCATGCGACTTGATGGGGGCGGTGCGCGATTCGGAGGAGTAATTGCTATGTCCAGGTAGTCTCCTATCTGGAATTTCTGAGACTGCAACGTCATGGAATCATCTGTGCCCTTCCTGCCCGACATGGTACTGCCGATCTCCTTCACCCTGCGCGCAGGAGAGGAAAGGCAAGTTAGTTATCAGAGGCAGATCTCTCTAGATGTCCAGAAGGGGAACATCAGGTGATGACAACCTTCCCGTGCCACCCTCTGCACTACGTTTAGCGTTCACCTATGTATACGGGCTGCCGGGGGTTTCCTCTCCCAGTAGCAGGTGCACCAAGGAAAGCTACACCAAATCCTCCTGCTGATGGGACACAGGAGTGGGGGAGCCTTCTACCATATTAAGTACTAGAGAGAACCCCTTGCCCCCTTCCATATAGACAAAGAACAAGACCCCACAGAGTACAGAGCAGGATATGTCCACCGGTTGCTCACGAAGAATAGCTGTATGAGCTATCTGAAAGAAGAATACCTGCAGCAAGATCACTAAAATTGCTAAAACTCAAACGCATCCTCAGACGCAACACCTACCACAAAACTTTATCTCAGGCTGTAGGGAGGTCTGTGGTCTGGTTGGTCACCAATACGGCAACCAAAGCCCTCAAGCACACAGGTTCATTTTTTTTTGAGAACACTTTAACAGCAATGGCCACCAGGCAAAATTTAGAGTTTGCAGAGGTCATCACAGAGTATTATCAAGAACTTCAGAAGTTTGATACGCAGGCTCTGAACTTTACAATCAGTGTTGATCAAAAGTAATTTACTGCTCTGGTGCCTGACGTCTTCTATTAACCCAGAGAAGAAATACCATTTACCTATATCCAGGCCTCTTGAGGTCTGTGAAGACAATTGCAAAGTTGAAGTGTGTGCCCTTCTTCCGTGCTTCCGGGTAAACTTCCTTCACTAAGCTGGTCAGCTCTTTCAGAGTCGCATCCATCCTACATTAAACGAACAAACCAAAGCGGTTCATGCTCTCAAAAGCAACAAGAACAACAAAGAAAAAAAAAAAGATAAAAATAAAATAAAAAACCCAAATAAACCATGATGTCATAAGTTTTCAATTTCCATCAAGATTCTGATTTCTGCCCTAACAAGCACCACTCCTCATTTTTCCAGCCTTCAGTCAGAGCAGTGCTAAATCTCACTTCAAGAATTTCAAGAACAAAAGGACTCAATCATCACGACTAAAGCAGCTCTAATTATATAGACTGTACACTCACTCGAAGCTCCAAGCAACCAAGGAGCAGTGTGTTGAAAGACAATGCCCATTCTGACTTCTGCAGATGGCAAACAGCTCAGACACCACCAATACCCTGGACTCAGTCCATAAACCCCATTAAGAAGTAAATTAGAACGGCATGCTTTGCTCGCCACAAAAATGGATTTAGTCAACCATACAACATGCAAGTTATAACCCTAGCAGACACCTTGGAGGAAAAATAAGATTTTAAAAGTGGTGTAATTCACTTTCTTCAAATACTAGCAACAAAAACTAACAGGTTTGCTACACAGATCAAAGCAGCTCTCCAAACTAAACGTGAGAGCAATAAAAGCAGGTGTCTGATAAAACACTGCTACCCGACCGTACAAAAAGAAACACAGTACTCCACTCTCAAGAGGCTTTGGATTAAACCAACAGAGTGGCTCAAGCCTTCTGGGACAACTACTTCTACTGAAAAAAAAACCAAGGCTGTTGGAACAAAATCTAAGCATTAAGGGAGAAACTTGGTGTTAAATAGATTCATTGTGATAACCAAAGATATGCCACAACACAAGCCTCCGATGACATGTATCGGTAACTGCACAACTCAACCACAGTAAGTTTCAGTGTGGGGCAATCAGTGCTTAGCTAAAGTTGTGCTTCTACAGATGCCGGGTGGAAGCCGCCATATCTATAGGCAGAAACACTCCATTTCAGTGGCAGCTGCTGCCTCCTTCTGCGGAGTTGCCGCCCCAGCGGAGCACACAACTGCCCCCGTCAAAACTTCCTCAGGTCTCCCGCTTTAAATAAGGCCCTTCCAACTCGCCTCCTGCATCTGAGAATCAGAGAACGAGTTCAAGCCAAGCAAGATCGTCGACCCCGCCCGGAGTCCCCGCCAGCAGGGTCCCGGTGGCTCCCGTGCCCGAGGGCCGGGCGGAGGGGCCCCGGCCGCCGCCGCACACTCACCAGGTGTAGATCTGCAGCTCGCTGGAGGGCACGTTGCCGCGGGAGAACTC